>PVLC010007643.1:0-62413 GCA_004027655.1 Graphiurus murinus | reverse complement strand
CCTCGGCTCTGTCCTTTTCAAACTTCCGCATGAGTCAACAGGCGGTTCCCAAGCACCCCGATGCCCTGGGCTCCGCAGGGCGCAGGGCTGGGGGCACTGGGGACCCAGAGATGCAGCTGGCCTAGGTGCGGTCGTCAGGAGTTCCACACACACGCATGCACGCACGCACGCAAGCAAGCACTGCAGATGAGGGCATGGATGGGAGAGACTCGGGTCTAGCTGAAGCTGTAGGAGCAGGAAGGAGCAATAGCAGAGGGTGGACGGGGTCACCAAAGGCCACCTGCAGAGCAGGTGGATGGGTCAGGCTGGTAGAGAGAGCTCTCTGTGGCGGCCACCTCAGAACAGGAAAAGAGGCCACTAAACTTGGCATGCGGCAATGGCGAGGAAGCAGCCCGGTGGCACTGATGTGGAGGTCTTTTTTTTTCTTTTTTCAGTACCAGATATTGAACCCAGATGCGCTCTACCCCTCTCTCCCCGCCCCTGCCCTTTTTAAAAAATTTTGAGACAGGCTCTCTCTGAATTGCCTGGGCTGGCCTTGAATTTGTCATTTTTCTGTCTCTGCCTCCCCAGTCTCTGAGATTTCGGGAGAGCTCCAACTCATTTTAACCATTTTTAAGTGTAGAAGTCAGTGGCTTATTAAGAACATTTACAATGTTGCGCTAGTGGCAACACAATCCATTTTAAAAACTTCCTCCCAAACAGAAACTTTGAATCATTCATCAATGACTTCCCACTTTCCCTTCCCACAGCCCCTGCTAATCTTTGATGTACTTTCTGTCTCTAGGTATTTGACTATTCTGGGTATTTCCCATAGGTAGAATCATATAATATTTGCCTTTTTTTTGTGTCTGGTTTATATCATTCAAGGTGACATTTTCAAGGTTCATCCTCATTGTACGTGTGCATCTGAACCCAATTTCTTTTTGGGGTCTGTGCATATCTAATTGCATGTGTGTAACATTGTGTTTATCCAATCCTCTGTTGATGGACACTTGTATCTGCAGTTCAGCTGTCATGAACACCACTGCTATGCATGTTTGCATATAAGTATTTGAATCCCCGTTTTCAATGAATTCTTGTGGGTAGATGCATAGAAGTGGAATTGCTGGGTCTCGTGGTAACTCTATCTCTAAATTGGGGGGGGGGGGCTGCCAAACTTTTCCACAGAGGCTGCGCCATTTTCAGGGACCCATTTATCTATCTGTTGTCCTGACCTGTCCTCGAGCAGGAGCAGCCAGAAGGCCACAGCTTGTAGATCACAGTTATTGCATCTGCTCACCCTCTCTCTGTCTCTGTTCCCAGAGTCACCCCAAGAAAGGCCGGGCTCCCGGCGCAGCCTGCCCGGCAGCCTCTCGGAGAAGAGCCCCAGCATGGAGCCGTCAGCCGCCACGCCATTCCGGGTCACGGTAACTATCTCTGCGTCACCACCGCCACCACCATCAACCTCTCCCTGGGGCGCTGCTCCGCGATCCCACGGCCTCACGGATCGGGAGAGCACCCAGCCTCCCTCGCTCTAGGTATCCGATCCCTCGGCTGTTCCCCTGTCCGTGGCTCAGCCCCACCCCTGGGGGCCACATGGGGGTCCCGTCCTTCAAGGGAGGGGTCAGGTGGAGGACAGACAGCCCCACAGGCTGCCGGGCCTAGAGCTGACCTGGCCCAGGAAGGAAGAGAGGAGGCTGGATCGGGTCCCTGTACCCCACGTGCATGCACACTGCGCCCCCTCCACCCTAAAGAAGCACGATTCTTGTTTCTATATTTTAACATCTCTCATGGAACCGTCTGTGGGAATTTAATTTAATTCTATTTTCGTGGGAAATAAAACAATCCTGTATTCTCCACATTGATGTTGCCTTAGGATTGACAAAACATGGCATATAGATCGAAGCTATTGAATTTAGGCCATTTGCACACGTACCCTTTTTTTTTTTTTTTAATTATTGTAAAGCTAAATGACTATGAAAACAGAACCCAGTGACCCTTAACGTCTGGCTTCCATGCCGCCCTGCATTTACACACACACACACACACACACACACACACACACACACACACACACAGGGAGTTTGGGGGGTCCTTCACACCCTCACTCAGCAAGCATGACTGCGGGGCCCTGCGGTGGCAGGGTCCAGACACATGAGTGGCGGACACATCGTCTCCCCTAGGGGGCTCAGGTCTTATCGGAGGTGGTTATTTGACCTTTCCAGTGTTCATTCATTCACTAGCAGTTTTTTGGGTTTTTTTTTTTTTGTTTTGTTTTGTTTTCATACTGCAGATTGAACCCTGGGGACATTCTACCTCAGCGCTGCACCCCCAGCGCTTTTTATTTTGAAACAGGCTCTCACTGAGTTACTGAGGTTCTCCCTAAGTTGCTGAGGTGGACCTCAAACCTGTGATCCTCCTGTCTCAGCCTCCCAAGTGCTGGGATTACAAGTATGCACCACCTAACCTGGCTTCACCAGCACGTTTTACGGCATACCTGCTGCATGCCCGGCGCCGGGGACAGGCTGAGCAGGAAGAGCTGGCCACGGGAGCACAGGGTGGACGTGAGCCCTCATGCTCTCATGCTGACACTCTGGGCTGCTGGGATAGGAAACCCAGGAGGGCTTCTTTGAGGTGGTGTGGTTGGGAGGTGATGCTTGAGCAGAGGGCAGAGGGCAGAGGGAACAGAGCATGCACAGACCTGGCCATCGCTGTACCATGTAACTCAGGGGCTCCAGGGGAGCTGGGAGTGGATGACTATCCCTAGTAGTGGGAGAGGTGCTCTGGGAGCTGACTTGAGAGCTGACCTGAAGCATCCAGTAGGAGTTGGCTGGGCAGGGGCAGTGGCCGTGCAGGTATGGGTGCTGGGGAGACCCCCACCTGCTATGGATGGAGGGATCGGAAGGAGCTGAGGCTGGGGGCTGGCTGACTCTGGGTCAGGCAGAACCTCCACAGGCCTCAGGTCCACTGACCCTCCTGCCCGTCTACCTGGTGCAAAAATGCTTTGAACATGGATTCTGGGGCCCCTTCAGGATGTCAGTTCATTGGGCCTGGGACGGGACCTGGGCATATGCATTTTAACGTGCTTCTCCAGAGGTGGCTCAGAGCCCTGGGCTGGGATGCGGGGCAGCCTTTGACAGTGAGGAGGAGCCTGTGCTGAGAGGGCTGAGGGTCACATCCCTGGATGTGGCCAGAGAGTCCCTGGGAGCTCAGCCAGGCGACCCCCATTCCTGTACATTCCCTGCCCTCCCTAGACTCCAGGCCGACCGAGAGCACTGTGAGCCTCCGGGGGCCCCCAGGGAGTGGTGGCTAACGACACTGAAGCACCTACTGTGTGCTGGGCACTGAACTCACATCCTGCACCCTGACAGCCCTGCAGCGGATGGGCTGATTGTCCATTTTTTCAGATAAGGGGACTGAGGCTCAGGGAGGTAGTCGCTTGCCCAAGCTCCAACTGCTAATAAATGTTGGAGCCCCGATCCATCGGGCCCCAGGCATCTGTGACCCAGGGACCCAGCCTGGGGGCCGAGGAGTCCCATCAGCATCCTTGTCCCAGCCTCTGCCCTTTCTTTGCTGCTCTGATGAGTGTGCCATCGGTCCTCGACTTTCCTGTAATTTGCAGCTCTGTAATAACCGGCCAGGCTTGGCTGTTTTCCTGCCTTGGCTTCTTTGCTCTGTTTCCTGGGGTGCAGATAGCCCAGGACTCCACTCCCAGCCTGCCTGCCCTGTTAGGGTCTGCAAGGTGGAGGGATGTTTCCTGCGGGCACTTTGCTGACTTCTCATGGCACGCAGGTGGGGAGGTACTACTTAACATCACCATTTCACAGATGAGGGAAATGAGATTCAGAGGGGTAAAGTCATTTTCCTGGTGTCACAGAGCTCCCAAGTGACAGGCAGGGATGCCAGGATGGTTGCACGTTTAAGTTTATGTCCTTCCCTGGGCTCCTTGGTCCTTTTTCTGTGGGAAGGGGTGTGTGCTGAGCCTGCATCCTGGGCTGGGTGCTTGGAGCTGGGGCAACTGTGGAACTCAGGCCTGGGGAGCTGGGCGCAAATCATCCAAGAACTGCACAACCTCGTTAGTCACTCGGTCTCTCTGAGCCTGGTCTTAGTAGTAAAATGTGGGTGACAGCCCTGCTGTGAAGGACCATGGTGGAAGCTGGCTGAGAATGTGTCAGCCTAGGGCTACCCATAGTAGACTATGAGCTGATGAAACCCATCAATATCTTCGGAACTGTTTCCATTTTGGGCTCCAGACCAGTAAAGATCTGGCAAGGTTGTGGACAGAGGGAGGGTGGTGTAGGGGCAGGTCAGGTGAGGTTGGCTTGTGCTCTGGGGATGGACCCACACACAGACGGTGTACAGGGCCAGAACACACGCCCCCACCCCTGCTGGGGTGCACGCAGGCTGCCTGCTGCTCCATCAGACCCTGAGGGAGCCTGGGGGACATGGTCTCGCCTGGGGGAGGCAGAGGAGACACCACAGCATATATTTGAATCGCTGCTGCTGCTGCCATGTCACTCCTGGGAGACAGGATGTCACCGTGTCTCTCAGAGGTGTCCCTTTGGGAGAATCTGTGTGTCAGGGGCTGAGGTCTCTAAGACTCCTCTGTCTCCTGCTTCCATGAAACCCGGAGAAGGGCTGGGCTGTCAGGCGATCACCCCGTCCAGGGCAGCTCCCGAGCTGGCTTGCTCGCACTCACCTGGATCCTTACCCACCGTGCATCATCTTAGATCTGAGACCTCTCCAGGGGGCCTCGGTGGCGCTGCCCCTTAGAGACCCTGTGGCTGTGGGAGAGCCTCAGTTTCCCCTTCTGGGAAATAAAGGAGATGAACCACACATGGTTCTGTCTTCTCTGGATCTGCAGACTGTCGGTGAGCTGGGCCTAGGGCTCGGTGCTCCCTGGGCCCAGAAGCCCTGAGCAGTGTGCTCCCAGGGAGCACGGCTTGCGGTGGGGGCACGGAGCTGGTGACTGTGTGGGTCTCCTTGGCTGTGGGCTGAGTCCTTCCTCCTCTTTCTTCCTCTCACCCCCTCCCATCGACCTTGAGGCGCTCAGGCCGGTCTGGCCAGGGTGTGGGAGGTGGCAGAGGCTCGGGAAACTTGACAGCCAATTGATCCCTCCTCGGAAGTTGAAAGCGGAGAGCCGTGTTTGAAGGTTTAGCTGAAATTAGGTCTCAGGGCTATTTTTTGCGAGATGGAGATGGAGAAGGAGAAGTGTCAGAGAGGGGAAGGCCCAGGGGGCTGCCAGAAGCTGCAGATAAACTCAGCACCGGGTTGACGGCCGATGCTTCTGGAAGCTGGTCTTTGGTTCTTTTCAACAACTCACTTTTACCAGATGCTTGGTTGCTCGTCCTATGTGGGTCTGATGCTTTGATGGAGATGTGCCTGGGGTGCCATGGGAACTCAGAAGAAGGGATCTCTACTTGGGGAGGACAGGCTGGGCCTTGAGGGATGTGTAGGAGTTTTCCAGGAGCACAGGAAGAAGAAGAGAGGGATGTCAGCTGAACAGGAACAAGCCAATGTCCCTGTGTGGTTAGAATGTTAGGTGGGTTGGGGGTGTGAGGGAGAGGGCCTGGGGAGAAAAGTGGGGGGCTTTGGTGGGGGAACTTTCTCCTCCAGAATGTAGGAGCCAGGGGGGTGATAGCTAAGGAGGTTCCTGGGGTGTGGACTTGAGGTTCCTAGCTGTTCACCCCTCTTCTCCCTCCCACAGCTTCCCTGCACCCTCCCCAAGTCTTTCTCTGACACAGACGCAGGAGTAGGCTATGGGCACACACATGCAGACTGATGGGACCCCCAACTGCACCATAAAGACTGTGAGAAGTGGTGGCCTGGCTCATTAGGTGTGGTGGTGCATGCCTGTAATCTCGGCACTTGGGAGGCTGAGACAGGAGGATGGAAGCCAGCCTCAGCAACTCAGTGAGTCTTGCATCAACCTAGCGAGACCCTGTTTCCAAATAATAAATAACAAGGCTGGTGGGATAGCTCACAGGTAGAATGCCCCTGGGTTCAATCCCCCCCTTGTCTCTGCCCCCATCACTTCCTGGGACAAATGGCTGAGTGTGGGTCCGCGTGCCCTCAGGGGCCACCTGAGGGCTCCCTCCTGCTCTGGCTCTCAGCACACTGCCACCACCTGGCCACTGGTCCAGGTTCAGGACTCGGCTGCATGGTGGAGGAAGGGGTGACTTGAGGGACAGGAGATTGGCGTCCCGAATCCCGATTCCCGCAGAATCTGCCCCCCCACCCTGACCCTGCTGATTGATGCTCCTTCTCCATGAAGGTGGCTTTAGGTGGGGAAACTGAGTCCCAGAGAAGGAAGGCTTGCCCAGGACACCTTCAGGGGCTCCTCCACCAATCTGGGTTGCTTCTGGCCCATCGCATATGCACAGTCTCCTTGGACATGTGAATGTCGGTGAGCCACAGCATGTGGAGAGATGTCACCCTCACAGTCTCGGCTAACTGTGACAGGGGGTGCTGGACCCCTGACTGGGTCCCACAGCAGGTGTCCCAGTTGAAGAGCAAGGCTTTCTCAATCCCTGGCCCATGGGATCTGGGCTCTGCTGACCTAGTCTGACAGAGTCAGGCAGGGGAGTCTCCCTGGGGGAGAGCAGGGCCCTCTGCCCCCTGCCCCCAGCCCTTCCTTTCCTGGAGCCTAGTTAACATGAAACTGCTTGCCGGGTGCAGTGGCACATGCATGTAATCCCAGTACTTAGGAGGCTGAGACAGGAGGATTGCAGGTTTGAGGCCAGCCTCAGCAACTTAGTAAGAACCTCAGTAACTTAGCAAGACCCTGTTTCAAAATAAAAAGGGCTGAGGGTATAGCTTGGAGGCAGAGTGCTCCTGGGTTCAATCCCCTGTACCAACGGATGGAAAAATGTAGGTGCTGCCTGCAAAAAGAGAGAGGGTCAGCTGGGGCTGGTAATTTCCAGGCAGGGGAGGACATTCCAGGCAGCCAGGACGGTCCCTGCAAAGGTCAGGAGATGAGAAACAGCAGAAGCAAATGAGCAGGAACCAAGGTCAGTTTGGGGGCTGCAATGGGAGGAAGTGACTGCAGTGAGTGAGTGGAGCCCCATGCCAGTGAGTATAGGCTGTAGTGACAGGAACATGAAGCCCGGAGAGGGAGGTGAGGCGGGTCAGAGTCGGCCAGAGTGGACTACGTGGGTGCTGTATGTACTTCAGAGCAGCCCACTTGAGCAGGCCAGGAGGTCAGGAGCATCGTCAGTGGACAGAGCCAGGGATGGGGGTGGCAGACTCAGGAGAGCGGTGGGGGACAAGCAAACTGCTCTTTTCAAGTGGGGTTTCAGGACCCCAACCCTGCCCCCAACATCTGTGCTTGGAATGTCCTGGGGGCATCTTTGAGGGCCAGAGCGGGAACCTGGAACCTCTTGCGTCACCCCGGGAAGTGCCAGCTCCGCTTGGGCATCTCGGGTGGGGAGTGTGAGAAGGGAAGGGAACAAGGGCAGCCTCTGTGCCCTCCTTTCTTCCCTGGGGTCTTCCAGCAGCACCCCCTGGCCTCCTGATCATTCATCCTCCAGCCCTGCCTGTGCTCCAAAGAATCAGATAAGCCCGGTCCCACTAAGGTGTAAATAAGGAGCCTTAACAATGGCAAGTGGGATGCTGTTTGGGGACCTGCTTTCCTCTCTTTATTCCCACTCTGGGCCCTGGGGATATAGCACTGGCCTCCCAGCATCCACCTGGGGCAGTGGGGGTGGGGGGGAGGGGGAGCAGGATTTGAATCCAGGCCACCATCGCCCTTGTGACTCAGGCAAGTGACCTAGCTCTCAGTCTGTTTCCCCATCTGTCAATGGGCATAGATCAGCTGTAGGAGCTCAGCACTTGGCACAAAGGAAGGTTAACCTCTAGTCACCCCATATCCCCCTTTCTTGTATTGGGGGGCACCCCACCCAACACTTCCTGCAGAGCCCCAGGCAGCTGGGAGGACCCCCTCCCTTCTGCACCTGGCTGCCTGCCGCACACCACCATCGCCCCTAGCATTGCTTCTGGGCTCAGCTTTGGCACCAGCAGGTGGAGAGAGGGAGGGGGAGTGAGGAGCTGGGGAACCAGGGGCCAAGTTCTCATAGGGCCCCTTGGGATGGACAGAGCCAGTGCAGAGTGACTTCCTGCCAGTTGGGGGCAGCAGAGGGCAGCGAGTGGACGCTGGTGGCTACTCCTGGTGGGAGTTGAAGTCCCAGGGGCTGGTGTGCTGGAACCCAAAGAGCCTGCCAAGTCCAAAAAGCTGCAGAGCCCACCCCTGGGTGATGGGAATGGCTCCGATTGGGAGCACTTGATCTGCTGGAGACAGCTGGGCCTGGCATGGGGGGCTAAGTTTGCAGAGCCTGGGCTGACCAGAGCTGGAACTCTGGAAGGGTACCCTCATCAGGGGCATCGGAGGGGGCCAGGTCTGTGGTGGAGGCAGCCTTCCATCAGGAGGGCACAGGAGAGGTGGGCAGGGTGCAGGCTGCCGGGCAGTGTTGCCGAACCATGGTCACTAGCCTGGCCCAGGGGACACTTGGTCACTGTCACCCTTTGACAGTTGACAGGCACCTAGCTCCAGCCTCACCACTGCTTTGGGATAGAGCAGGGAGGGCCTTCTGGGAGAGGTGGGTGGTCAGAGCCCGGGCTAAGTCCTGCTGACCTGGGTTCGAAAGCCAGCTCTACCCGTGTGGTGGGATCATGATGCCGATTTGCACAGGCTCTGGGCTGGCGGGCGCTCTCCAGGGATCATCTCGCTTTGTCTTTACAACCCCGGAGTCTGGTCACACACTTCCCACTGTCCCATGGGCCTGACGGAATCCAGGCCTGCAGAGAGTGAAGAACGGGCTGAGGTCCCTCAGCGCCGAGCCCAGATATGCAAGCCCTCAGTGCCTCGCACGCTGTGCACCAGCCAGAGCCGCTCTTCTCCCCTTACAGACAAGGACACTGAGGCACAGAGAGGGGAGGTGTGTGGCTCCAGGTCACACAGCGCACTGGAACCCGGGCCTCTCCTCCCCTGAACTGTCTGGTCTAGCCCTGCCTCCTGCAGGCTTGGCCCCAGGGGCCAGAGGGCATCTGCTGAGGAAGACACCCCAGGTGGAGAGTCCTGCTCCCCACTTTCCACCCTGCCCTGTGGCCCAGCAGCCCTCTTCTTTCCCTGAGAACCAGGAGCCTGGATGTGGGTCCTTCTCAGTCTGCAGAATCAAAGTGATCGGGTGGCATCTGGGTGGGATTGCAGCCGTAATTACATCCAAGCTCTCGGGTGGCAACTGTCTGCAAAGCCAGGAGGCATTCGGTGGAGGTGGCAGTGGTGACACCTGTCCTGATGCCAGTCTCAGCTGGGATGAGTAACTTTTCCCAGGAACTGTTTAAAGAACATCTAAAATGAGCCACGATTGTTATTCCCCTGCCCCAGCATCGTCCACAGCCCTGAGGTGGGTAGGAGACCCAGCCTCCCGCCTGATTTTCAAGGCCTCTGTGCCTTAAGACAGACTGGTCCAAGCCGGGCGTGGTGGTGCACGCTTGTAATCCCAGCATTTGGGAAGCTGAGACCGGAGGATCCGGGTTCTTGACCAGCTTCAGCTACCTAGTGAGGCACTCAGCAACTTAGTGAGACCCTGTTTCAAAATAAAGAATAAAAAATAGGACTGGGGGTATAGCTCGCAGGTAGAATGCCCCTGGGTTCAATCCCCAGTACCACACACACACACAAAAAAGACAGGCTGGTCGTTCTGCTCACAGTTCTTCTGTTTCCAGAACTTCTAGGCTGTCCCGGGATCCCTGTCACCTGTGAGGGCCTCTCCTGGGCAGGAGTCCTCCCCAGGCACGTCCTCCCTCACCCACTGCCTCTGAACTATCGCTGTGCTCCGGCCCCACACCAGCCGCTGTGACCTTCTCCAGCACGGGCTGTTTGTGGTGGTCTGAACCCTTCCCCGCACTGGGGCAAGGCCTCACCTGTGGTGGGCAGCTGGAGGGGCTGGTGGAATGAAGGAGAGAGAGAGAGAAAGAGAGAAAGAGAGAGACACACACACACACACAGCAGGGAGTAAATGAATTAAACGGCGTGGGTGTGGGGAGCAGGCAGAGAGCGTGCAGTCATAGCCCCGCTTCTGAGAGCCCCATGCTGTGTCTGAGGCCAGAGTGGAGGAGAGGTCAGGACAGGTCACCACCCCACTGCAGAGCCCCAGCGAGACACCTGCCCTTGCCTGGACGTTGACCTTGACCTCGTCCCCAGGTCCCTCTGAGCCTTCAGGGGCCAGGGCTCCTGGCCTGCAGGTGGTGGACCACCCTCGAGGACAGTGGCCTCTCAAGTCCTTCCTGACAGTGTTTTGTGTCCCCTCGTGAAAAGAGCTTCGAGCAGCACCATTGGCTCAGGCAGATTTATGGGGCTGTGGCCACCCCTCCTCCCACTACGGTTAATTGGTCCTCCGGCCAGAAGCACTGTGGGGTCCTGTCGTTCGCAGTGGTTCTTGGTCCAGGGAGGAACAAGAAAATACCTCTTCCCTGCTCTGTGTCCTGGGGCTGGCCCAGGCCGCTGGGTGCCTGGGAGGGCAGAGATGAAACAACTGACCCAACAACTGCCATTAGCACCCCTCCTTTGGGCAAGCTATTGTCCCCTGAAGGTCCCTCTCATTTGTTGTCACCTGAGAATGGGTCACCAGGGAGGCATGTGCAAGCTGGAAAGGATTTAGAGGTCAACTAGACCAATCCCTTCATTGGATGGGTGGGGAAACCAAGTCACAGAGGGGCTAAGGTGATTGCTCATCGCCTCATAGTCCGGTAGTTGGATTATGTAAGAGCTACAGTTCTGGTGCTGACTACCTGGGTTGAACCCAGCTCAGCCACTTCCTGGCTGTGTGGCCCTGTACAAGTTGCTTGCCCTGAGTCTTGCTTCTCCCATCAATACCCTGGGTTGTGAGAAACTAAACAAGAAAAGACATACAAAGCTCTAATACAGTGCCTGAGGTAAGCTTCATGAACTCATCGACTTATTCTCATTAGAATGAGAGTGTGCTGGAATAACCCTATTGTTATTAGTAGCAGAGCTGTTTTGTTTTGTTTTTGTGGTACTGCGGATTGAACCCAGGGGCACTCTAGCTACATCCCCAGATCTTTTTATTTTTTATTTTTTTGTTTTAAGACAAGGTCTTGCCAAGTTGCCCAGACTTCCCTCAAACTTGGGATCCTCCTGTCTCAGCCTCCCGGGAACCTGGGGTGACAGGCGTGCACAGCAGAGCTGGGTTTTGACCCCAGCGTTCTTGCCCCCAGGTGTGGTCACCCTGGCCCTCTGCTGGGTGGCCTCTTCTAAGAACAGAGCGCACAGGGCTCTGGATGGGGAAGGAGCCCTGTGGTCAGTGGGTCACCTGGGAGGACTGACCTAATGGTAAGACCTCAGCGACAGGGCCTGAGGAACACAGAGAATGAAAGGGAAAGGAGAGACGGAGCCATGGCTGGCGCAGAGCCTGCACGGCCCATGAGGTGTCGGCGGCCCTCCAGACCCCTGGAGGGGGGGCTTCCTAGCTAAGGCAGAGTGGGCCGGCTGGAGGATTCATGGGACAGTGAGTCACGCACTGGCTGCTCTGGGGTGTCACAGCTCTGGCTGAGACCTGGGGCGTGCCTGTCTGCCCTCCGCACACCGGTGCCCACTTGGTCCTGGGTGCTGCCCTCCTCTCCCTGTGCTGGGCTCCCCTCTCTTTCCTTCTCTGGGCTCTCAGGGCCCCTTGAGTCCCTGGATTGTGGATGTCCTCTGCCCTGGGGAGAAGGGTTATAAGCCCAGGCTGAGCTGGTGGTGTAGAACTTGGAGGCCAGAGGCCCCCGTGGTGACTCCGCTGCAGGTATGTGGCTGCCCTGCCCTGCTCACGTGGCCAGCCCACCTGCCATCTTGCCGCCAGTGTTTCCAAAATGCACTCAAATCTGCCTCCTCCACCAGCCCTCCAAGATTGCTCCTAGGTGGAACCCCTTAAAAAGCCTTCAGAGCAGGTTCTCTTTTTTTCTTTCATCATAAATATATATTCGTTTGTTCAGAAAATATTCAGGGAATACTTACCAGGCTGCCCCCACACCTCCCCGTGGGGCCTTGCAGCTCGGTGTGGGTAGGAGGCATTAAACAAATCCTACATGGGATGGTTCTGCAGAGAGCCCTGGCCCAGTCCAGGCCATTGGGGAGGTCCTGCCTGTGGGACTTGGAGGGCAAGCAGGGTCCATGGTGCAGAGGGGCCTTCTGTTTCCAGTCACCCTATAGCTGATGGCTGGGCTGGTCTTGGAAGGTCAAAGGGAGCAAAGAAAGTATGATGACAAAAGCGACCATGATCCCAGTGCTGGCAGGTAACACTTCCCGTGTGCCCAGAAGTGGCCGAGCTCCTTCTACGCACCCTCTCACCCCATCAGCCATACCCGGGATGGCCATTATCCTCGTCTTAGAGAAGCGGAAACAGCCATGGATGTTCAGTTGCTGGTCTAAGGCCCTGTAGCCACTGAGTGGTGGAGCCCTTGGGTGAGAGATAATTGCATTTTGTCTGAGCCTTCCTAGAGATGGAGCTGCCCTTGAACCCAAGAGGTGTGGCAAATGTGAGATTTCAGGTGTGTTGATGGGCAGGAGGAGACACATTGAGGGCCGGGGTCTCCAGATCCTGCCAGGCCACGAGACCCCGAAAGTCACATGTCCAGGGAGCTGTAAAGATGAGCTTTCTGGGTGTGCAAAAAGCAAACCAATGGTGCTTAGAGATTGCTCAAAAGTGGCCCTGCACGCAGAATGGGGGAGGGGAAATGATGTGGGCAGCAGCCCCTAGCCGCTTGCTGTCCTGGGACCCCAGCTCTCTGAGCCTCTGGGCCACTTTCCCCTCCTGCTCTCCTGCGATTGGCCTGTGCCGTTGTCATTCATGGGCGCATGCTGACAGCTGTGTCTATCTGTGAACTCGGTTCACATGTTTGTTAATTTATGCGCATGTGCAGGTTATATGTACATGTGTGGGCGGATCTGTGTGCATGGTCTGTGTGTGCGTATCCATGGGGCTGGTGTTGGGGACACTTCGAGACTTACAGGTGCCTTTCTTCGTGGACATGCCCTTTCCTGTGAGCATTCGGGTGCCGGCCTGTCCTTGAACTTGCCTGTGTATTTTTCCACACGAGTGTGCTTAGGTGTAGATTTTCTGGTCTATCCCGGCCCCTTGTTGGGCTCTGGTCCATTGATTGGTTCTCTTTGTGTGAGCCAAGTAGCCTGGCTACCTTTTGCAGGCGAGGCGGAGTGTGGAGGTTTTTGTGTTTAGCGGAGCGCTGGCATGGGTATGGGGAGGGCTCTGTGGGCACGGAGGGGCCGGTGAGTGGGAGGCCATCAGAAAGGCACCAGCTTAATCCAAGCTTAAATGCCTCCCCTCTTTCACCTGTCACCGTGCCTGACATTCCACCATTAGTGAGTCATTTCTCAGTTGGGATCCTCTTTGATGGCACATACCTCTCAGGGGGGGGAGGCCAGGGAAGCCTGACAGCTTGCTGAGAGTAGAGCCCCGGGTGCTGGGAAGGCGGGCAGGAGGAGTGGCCCCTCGGAAGGACACAGGCAGAGCTAGAGAATTCCTTGGTGTTCCTGCCATCCTGGGAGAGCCAGGCGGCCTGGCCCTGGCAGCTGCTCTAACTATAAAATCATCAACTTTTGGTGCTGGAAAGAGCTTGGTGACCACCCAGCCCCCAACCCCCTCATGTTACGGATGGGAAGAATGAGCCTGAGAACAGGAAGAATGTGGGGAGAGCCTGGGATTTTTTTTTTTTTTTTTAGTACTGGGGATTGAAACTAGGAGGGTTCTACCTCTGAGCTACATACCCAGATCCCCTCTTTTTAAAATGTTTATTTTGAGACAGAATCTAAGTTCCCCAGGCTGGCCTCAAACTTGCCATCCTCTTGTCTCAGCCTCCCAAGTCACCGAGATTACAGGTGTGTGCACCACGCCCAGCTAACCTGGAGATTCTTGATGTGGGGGTGCTGGAGTTTCAAGGAGCACAGAGACCTGGGTCCTGCTGTCCTGCCACTGCGTTTCTTGGGGGAAGTCTTGTTACCCTCTGGGCGTTGGGTACTCCTTTGTACTGTCTTGTCCTGGCCCAGCTCCTCTGTGGGCTCTCTGCTGTCATCCTGTCACCCAGGAAGCAGGTTGATGGCAGCCCTTTTCCGGCATCCCTGCCAACCTGCTGAGATCTGGGGTCTGCCTGCCAGCCTGCGCCTGCCTGTGCACCCGGCATACCTGCTCTCCTGGAGCTGAGAGGTGGCAGTGTCTGGATGGGCTCTTCCTCTGCCTTTACTGTTGATTTAGATGCTCTTGGCATTTGGACAAAGCCCCAGAAAGATATTAAGAGAGACGTCCGTCAAAACAGCCTCCCTCCTTGAAGGCTCTCTGTTTGGAAATGGACTTTATAGAAACTGCTGTTGGAGGAGCTGGGCCTGTGGGGTTCCACCTCCATCCTGAGCTCTGTCTTGGGGTCCCAGGGTGCACAGCGGGGATCCCAGTGGTAGACAAAGGTACATCAGACCTCCCACCCATCTGCAATGTCCTGGGGTTGGTTTGTTGGAAGGGGAGACGGTGACGAAGCTGGAGGACGCTTGACCAAACAGATGCTGGGGCCAGGGAAGGAGCTTGCCCTTGACTGAGAACCTACTATGTGCCAGGCCTGGGCTCAGTGCTTCACGTGGAGCGAGAAAGGGAGGTCCAGAGACCTGTAGCACCCAGATGGCAGGCAGTGGGGCTGGAATTCGAGCCTGTGGTTCCCTAGGAGCTGCCTTCCGGGCCTAGAGCCAGGTGCAGGTAAGGACAGGACCGGGCAAGCCTTCCCCTCCCGAGCCTCCAGGTTCTCACCTGTGAGCCCCCAGTGCCAGCCCTGCGCTCAAGGAGACAGCGTGTCCCCTTCTGCCCAGGTCCCAGTGTGGGGAGGATATGAGCTGTTGGCTTTGTATATGTGGGGCGGGGTCTCCACCCTGCCCACCCCAGGGGCCAGAGCTCTCCTGTGTACAGTCCCAGCTCTACCATGTGACAGCTCTGTCACTTCCAGGAAATGCCTTAACTTCTCTGAGCCTCCAGTTCCCATCCTGAAAACCCAGAACATTCCAAATTCCTAACCCGTGTCCTCCCAAGGGGTCCTCCTATTAGAGGCGCTGGGCCTCGGGGCGCCCCTGCTTCCTGGGCGGGAGGTGTGCAGTGAGACCCGCCCCTCACTCGGCAGAGCAGAGATCGATAACCAGCCATTTATCATCCTCCTCATCACTTGGGATTGATTGAAATGGCTGAATGAAGAAATCACGTGTCTGGAATCCTGAAGGACCTCCCAGGATGGCTGGAGACGCTCCTCAAGGAGCAGGACAGGGGCAGATGGCAGGGCCGTGGGGCAGTGGCCAGAACTGGGGCAGGAACCTAGCTGGAGGACTCAGGTCCTTCTAGCCAGGGAGCCCACAGACCTCTGCCCTCCCCTCGAGTCTGCCCTGTGCTTTGCTCAGTGACACGGAGGAGGGAAGCCCAGGGGACCTGTGTCCATCTGCAAAGAGGGCAGAGGCTATACAGCTGCCTACACCCAGCCATTGGGGAACAGGCAGGGGGGGGGCAGCCTGTGCAAAAGCCCTAGAGCCTCATTTGAACCCAGCGCAGTGCACAGCTGCTTTACACGGCCGTGTTAGTGGAGGCAGAGTGCCCCGTCTGGGGAGGGAGCAGGCTCTGTCCCCCGTGGACTGCGGAGGCTGCGTGCTGCGCTTTAGACATCAGTCCCTGCTCCCCCGGATGAAAGCAAGGCCGCACCTGAGAGCACTGGCCGCCCTGCGCTCCGTGCACACGGGGAGTCTCTGTGAGGTTGCTTTAGAAGAAAGTGCTCGTTAAAAGAGTTCAAAAACTTCCAAACTGAATGTCACTCTGTGGCTCTGGGATCATTCTGCAAGCATGTTCATTCATGTCTCTGGTCCCCGCAGCCTGGCGACCTTCAGGCCCCTGGGAGAGCCCAGACAGACTCCTGCCCCTGGTGGTCAGGTGCCCCTCGGGGACAAAAAGAGGTGGTTGTACCAGAGCCAACGTCAGTAATAGCCATATTAAAGCTAGCAACTCCCTACCCTTGCTTAGTTGCTGCTGTTTTCCTGGTGATATTTCCTGGAAGGACCGGTATCCTTCCCACAATCCCGTAATGTAGGTGTCATCATTAGCCTGTTTTACAGGTGGGGATACTGAGGCTCAGAGAGGTCCAGTGATTGGCCCACATGCAAGTTGTTTGTGTTAAAATTTGAACCTGGATGCCCTGGGAGAATTTGAGCTGCCCCAGGGGTTGGTCAGCAAGGCCAGCTCCTGCACTGGGGGGCATTGAGCCGGGGTCTAGGGGAATGTGGCTAAGGGGGGTGGGGTCAGAGTCGTGGGAGTGGGCAAGGGAGCAAGTGTAGAAACCATATCGAACCCTCACAAGTGAGTTGGACCCCAACATATGTTATTGCAAACTGAATGTTTTAACAAGACCGTGCATTTTTGTGGGAATTTGATGTGAGAATAACATTTGGCTTTTGTTAAGCACTTATTGTGTGCAACACTGGAAGCCTAAAGCCTTATCAGCCCCACTTCCTCCTCACTGCAGCCCCTCCCCCGTGTCATGGAGTGGGAGGCCTTGCCTGTCATCACGTGGTGAGGGGTCTGTGCGGCTGGGCTTGAGCCCGCATGGCCACCTGCACCTCTCAGTTCTAGGCCACTGGCAGCCCAGCAAGTGGGCATCAAAATCCCCGTGTTACTGGAAAAAAGGATGTGATTTGCCAACACTGCCCCTCAGTTACAGGGGGACTTGAGTTGGGTCTTTTTTTTTTTTTTTTCTTTTTCTTTTGGTAGTGCTGAGGATAGAACCCAGAGCCTCTTGCATGCTAGGCAAGTGCTCTACCGCGGTGCTGCGTCGAGAGCCGTCCTTGGGCCTCCTATCTCTGTGAAGGCTGGGCAGAGCTGGGGACTGGAGTCTGGGGTCCTTCATTAACCTTGCTGTGTGACCTTGGGGAAGTCCTTTTCCCTCTCTGGGTCTCAGACACCCTCAGTAATGCAGGGTTTTAGATCTGAGTCCCCTTCAGGATAATGGATATTTATCAAATGCTGGAACCTGAGCTGGGTCCCCTGGGTGGGCACGATGTCTCCAGGACAAATGTGTGGTATGGTGTGTGGGGGGTCCACAGGAGCCCTTCCTGTTCCCCTGAAGAATCACTCTCCGTATAATGTGAGCTCCTGGGCCTCTTGAAAATGTCTACACTTCTTAACCACTGGTGTTCACGGCTGTTGTGATCACTGTGTCTAGTGTATACCAGGATCTCAGTAAGGTGACTGAGTGAATGTTAGAGTATTGAGTCCTAAGGGCATTGCTAGTTTGGGAGTGGGGAGGTAGCATCCAGAGTCAGTTTCCTGGAGGAAGGAGCACTAAATGTCTAAGCCTTAGGGGGAGGAGTGGGGAAGAAGTGGCTCACATCCCACCCACCCTTCTAGAGAGGAGAGGACTATATTTTTTAAAACTTGATCTTAGAAATAAGATCAAGCTGTCAATATTGCTTCAGAACGAGCTCCATAAATTGTGAAACATGTTTTGTGGTTCTCTATACCACAAGGGTGTAGAAACTGAAATTTTCATCAGTGCAGAAAATAAAAACTAAGAAGAAAGTACAAGCCCTTTGGGGAAACTTGCTTGGCACACACTTGTGACAGGACCATGCATACTATCCAGGTGAGGCTGAGGTGGGGGAGCCTGGAGTTTGCACAGAGGCACAGGTCTCCTCAGAGCCCAGTGCACCCCCAAGACTGCATTGCCTGCTGTGGGTCACCCCTCTGCAGGATGGTCCCTCCTGCCATCCCTGATACCAGGTGATACTTGCTGAGCTGCAGCCGATTTGAATACCTTGGCAGGTAATACCAGTTGTAGAAGTCAGATGCATTTGGACTACCTGGGAAGGCCTTTAGGTAAGGTGGCATTTCAGGCGGCCTTGGAGGACCTGCAGAATGCTGACAGGTGACCACAGGGATGGGTCTCCTGTGGACGTGAGAAGGTGGAGAGGAAAAAGTAGAAGGTGCAGACAAAACTCTAGCATTAGGCAGCCCCAGAAGTTGAGTGTCCTCAGACAAGTCACTACCTCTCTCAGCAAGGCTTCTTCATCTGCAGAGAGTGTTTTTCTGTCGTTTTGTGTTTGTGTGGGTGACAGTTGATAAGGTATACAGCCAGTGTGTGACCTTGTCTTGTCTAGGGTGCTGGGGCCACAGAGACAGACTGAATCATCACAGGGCATGGCCTAGAGCAATATTCCCCCCTCTCCCCTTGGGCCCTGAAAGGGCTGCCAGGCCCACCCTTTATTGTGACAGATGAATGTGGCATTCAGATTGTGTACAGCATTAATTTCAAAATAATATCCCATTTATTCTGTCGCTGTGTCACCTGGAATTGAGGCCGGGGTGGGGAGTACCAGGACCATCCCCGGCAACTCTTTCTCGAGACCTCAGGGAAACCTCGGCCCAGTTTTCCTCCCTCAAGCTGCCTGAAGGTTCCAGGCCCAGCAGGACTTAGGCTATGGCCCCTGAACCCCCACATCTACCCATAGCCTGGAAATGAGACTTTGGGGCAACCTGTGTCTCCTCCACAGATCTTCCTTTAGTCCAGGAGCTCCTGGGATGGGGGATCATCGGCACTGCCTGAGTCCAGCACAGCCTGGCAAACGGATGAAGGCCTGAATGGGGTGCCCCAAATCTTGAAGAACTCAATGTGGGCATACTCAGCAAAGCCTTCAGCCCCCGGGGCCGCTCCCTAAGCTGGCCGCTAGGAGACCTAGCTCCCAGGTGGTTGTCCCTGCTAGGGTACAGCGGATTCAGGCTCCAACCTGACCACCAGCGCCTGCCGCGCGGGTTAGGGGTCTAGGTGGCCAGGGTACTGCTGTGCGCTGGCCGGCCGGCCCCTCGGAGGACCATGCGCCTGCTCTCAGAGCCTTAGCTTCCCGCATCAGTGCAGCGGCGGGCTGAAAGCGCCGGGCTCCCAGGTGGAAGAAGGTGCTCTGGCGATCCTCCACGGAGCAGGGGGCGTGGCTCCCTCCGGCGGGTCGGGGTATGACCTTGTTTAGGGAGGACCGGCTGTGCGGCCGCCGGCCGCTGGGAGGTAAGCGGCAGTCGGCCGTCCAGGGCCTCAGGGGTCCCCGCCCCTCGACGGCCCCGCCCCCGGCCCCGCCCCCGGCGCCCTGGAGCCCGGGGGGCTCGGGCGGCTTCGGCCGCGGTCGGCGCGGCTCGGCTCGGCGTCGCCATGGCAACAGCGGCTTAGGGGGCGGGGGCGACGTGGCGGGCTGGGCCGGCGGGCGGGCGGGCGGCGCGGGGTGGGCTGGGCCGCGCAGCGCGGGCCGGGCCGTCGGCGCTCGGTCGGCGGGCGGGCGGCGGCGCGGGCCGCTGTTGCTGGGGCCGAGCGCGAGCCCGGCCCGCCCTCGGCCGCGCGGCCGCCCAGCGAGGGTGCGGGTCCCGCGCGGGTCCCGGCCCGCCGCCGCCGCGCTAACCTCGCCTCCCCTTCCCCCTCTTGTCGCCCCGCGCGCAGGGCTTCCTCAGCCGCCGCCTCAAGGGCTCCATCAAGCGCACCAAGAGCCAGCCCAAGCTGGACCGCAACCACAGCTTCCGCCACATCCTGCCGGGGTTCCGGAGCGCAGCCGCCGGCGCCGCCTCCGCCGCGGACAATGAGAGGTGAGCCCGCCGCCGCCGCCCGGCCTCCCCGCGCCGCCGCCCGGGATGCGCCCCGAGGGCGCGGGGACAAAGCCGGAGCCCCGGCTGGGGCGCGCTGCCTGGGGGAGGGGGCCCCCCGCCGCCCTCCGGGAACTTGTGGGGCCACCTCGGACCGGGGGGCCGGAGGGGAGGACCCTTCCCGGTACCCCCAGGGCGAGGTGGGGAGGTGTGCCCGAGGCTCGGGGCGAGGCCGGCGGGAAGTGCCCTCGCCCCAGAAGTCCTGTCTCGCCCGGCCGAGGTGGGCATTGTTTCCCGGGTCGAGCGGTGCCTGGAGCTGGGGACGGAAGTGGCGCTTCCACCCCCCGGACCCATCCTCCTGGTCTGGAAGCCCCTGGGTGTCCGATCCAAAAGGCATTTTCGGCTGGGCTTTTCTGAGACCCAGCGACGTCCGTGGAGAGGAAAAGGGTGAACATCTGGAGGGGAGGAGCAGGGGGCTGGGCCGCTTAGGGGGCACATCTGTTCTAAGTAGGGCACGTGCTCCGCTGGGGGCTGGGGCAAGCCGAGCGGGCAGTGCCCAGGCCCTGAGTTCAGGGGCATAGACCGGGAAGAAGGGCCTTCCCTCTCTAGCCTGGGCAGCTGCTTCCCTCCCTCACCTCCACTCCCAGGGGTGTCTCCTGCTCCTGAGCTAGCCGGAGCAGGTGTGGAAATTCCAGAGGGAGGCGGCTTATGGGGCAAAGGAGGAGAGGGAGGAGGTGGTTCAGCCTGCTGGGGAGTCACCAGCAAGGGAGCAGGCTGCAGCTCGCAAGGACAAGCCATCCTGTTCACGCGTGGGGGCACTGGGCTGGCACAGCATCTGGGGGGGGGGCGTCCTCCTCCCTGAGTGGTGCCAGCCACAGGCACCTTTCCACTTCAGCACAGGCACAGTGATGGATTCCCGTGCCTGTCAGAACGTGTCCCTGCCCAGGGACACGGTGAAAGAACAGGCAGGCACCAAGGAGCCTTTTCAGCATTCAGCCCCAACATCTCAGGCCACTGGCTTCTGCCTCTACAGGGCTGTGTATGATTGGCGAGTTGGCATTCCCTGAAAGGGGAGGTATAGGTAGAATGAAAATGTCTCTCCCCTCCTCCTTGGTTCCAGCAGACAGAGGAGTACAAGTTATAGCCCAAACTCCTGCCTAAGGTTGAGTGTATGTTTAACTGACCCCTAGCATCTTCAGTGAAAGTCCCCCTCTGCATCCCAGTGGAATCACTAGACCTTTAATTTCCATCAGCCCAGAGCTGCTCTCTCAGTGTGTCCCCACCACTGCCTGCAGCTGGCTTCCTGCCTCAGCTGCCAAGCCCAGTCCTAGGCAGGACCCTCAGCCTTTTTCTGATGGCCGTGGTGCCCCAGGGGACCAGGCGTGCCCTGGCAGGAAGATGCAGCCAGGCCAGAGCTCAACGCTGGGTGCAGCCACTGCGTCTTTGAAAATCTCGCTTCCCATCTTTGTTATTGTCTGGGCGGCAGGCCACCCGGTTTGCTGCCTTCCTCCCTCCGCCTGGCCCCCACCTCCTCCGGCTCTCTCCCCCAGGAACATGCCCTTCTCTGCGATTTCCTTGGCAGGGGTCAGGACCCTCTGCACGCGCATGCGGGGGCTTGTGTACGTACCCCGTTTTGTGTGCATGTGGTGGTTGTCCGGGAGCAGGAGAGACCGCACAGGCAGTCCGGCCTCTGAGAGTGTCTGTCCTCCCGGGAGCAGGCGGCGTGCATGTCATGTTTACCTCCCTCCAGCGGGGAGCCGGCGGAGAAGCCGCCCGAGAAGCCAAGCCGGCTAGCGCTTGGCTGGCCACCCCGACCAGAGGTCAGGGCATGGCCAAGAGGACCTCGTGCAGGTCCTGTTCCGCCTGGCCTTAGGTCAGCCTTGCTACATGCTGAGGGGGGCGCGGGGTGGGGGTTGGGAACTAAACTACAAGCCGGCTTCTAGAAACCGTGGTAAATGGTAGTGGTTGGAGCCGAATGTCACTGGCAACGGTGTGGAATTGTCTTTATTAATTTTCTATAAACAAAATCTGGCTTGGTGGCTTCTCTTGTACAGGAAGGGAACCCAGATTTCCCATGGATAGGCTGAGAGACTGGGTTTGAAATCCTTCTACCCAGCGTTTAAGCTAAAATAAGCTTTGCCAGGACTGGGGGCTCCTGATTTGTTGCTTTGCTTAGTAGTAGATTCAAAGGCAGCTGCCGGGCTGGATGGGCAGGTATTTCTCTGGGGCAGTTCCTGGAGTCATCCTATATGGAATTGAGTGAGTAAAACCAACCATGGTAACACCCCCCACCTCCTTCCCCCAGCTCATGGTCAAACCTGGGTGAGTGGAGAGGTGCCTCCTCCCACTCCTGTGGGTGGTTGTGCTGGTGAAGGCTGGGAGGAGGGACCGAGCCTTTGGTTTGACTTAGCTGGAAGGAGGGGTTGCATCCTGGCTCCATGGGACCCCCCACCAATTGCCATGCCTCTGGCTGGGGCTGGGGTAGGTGCAGAGACACCAGCCTCACTGAGTAGATGGGGACAGGAATGAGAAGAGGTCAGGGCTTCTAGGGTGGCAAGTGTGAGCCCTGTTCCCATGGCTCTCTTGTGAAGGCGAGCAGCCCAGGGCACTCGGGGTGGCCACTGGAGTTTGACTTCGGGTGAATCTGTCTGGTTTGTATGGCTGCTGAAGAGGCTTTGTTACATACTGTCTGTATGCTTCGCAAACTGCTGTGCCGGGAAGGTTCTTTTGCACTGAATTCTATCATCCAGAGGTTGGAAACCAGTTGGCTCTGTGCTTGGATCTTTTGACTCCCTGGGAGAGGAGTCTGCCCGAGGTGTGGGAAGGCTGCTGTCTGTGAGGCTGCGCTCAGGCCATCTGGGCTGGGTGGGCTCAAGGGCTGTAGGACAGGTTCGAGCCTTTGTACTTGCTCTCCTGAAACGGCTTCAGGGGAGGTTCCCAGCTGGCTTCCACAGTCCCTGGGCCCCTCAGACACTCATTTCTCCTGTGGAAGCTTTGGCAGTAAGCACCAAGGACAGGTAATCATTTCTCCTGGTAGCAGAAATGAATGCTGCTCAGAGCGCTTTGCAGGTGAAAGGTGTGCTGGCAAAAGCATTTTCATTTTGCAGGCTGGAAATGTTGCCGCTTCATTTACAGGGCTGTTTTAATGTAGGTAAAAGTGATAGAGGATGTGGTGGTTCTGCCTTCCCAGAAGATGATTTTCAAGTCACTCATTTATTTATTAATGTTCCTGAGGAGCTGGGAGGGTCAGCTGGCATTATGCTTTCCTCATCCCTTTTCTCTTCTGCTACTGTTTGTGGATGTATCTGGTCCTCCACATGTGCTGTGATTGTGTTCTCTCTGGCTCTGTATTGGTCTCTACCCCCATTTCTATTCTTGCCAGTTGGCCTGGTACAAAGCTTAGCTCATAAACTTAGGCATCCAGGTGCAGGTACGCAAGGCTGGTATATGCAGTTAGAGATGCATGACCTCTTCCAGGAAATGTGTGTGCTGTTGGAGTTTCCATATCTGAAAGTTACTAATGGTGGGATTCCAGGAGATGTAGAACTGGGAGGAGGAGATACCTGGAAGTTCATTGCGGGGGCTTCCAAGGACTCTCAACTGGCCCTGAGTCAGCAGGAATCCCTTGGGGTGAGTCAGTCCCTGGAGGAAGGAGAGAGGGGAAGCTTGGCAAGGAGCAGGGGAAAAGGAAGGTAGAGCCTACTTTTGTGCTTTGGTTGTAGACAGTAGGCACATAAGGGGCTGGGCACCCAGGCCTCCTGGGTTTATGCTCTCATTTCCTCCCCTACTGCAGACAGGAAGGGTCCAGTCCTTCTCTGCCTTCCCTTGGGACTGATCTGTGAAGCAGGGTGATGGTGAGATGATAATGCAGTTTAGACAATCACCAGGAGTAATAGCAGTGTGTGATATTTGCATTTGGAGCCAGACATTCCTGGGACAAGTCACTTAAGCTTTCTGAGCCTCACTTTGCACATCTGCAAAATAGGTTCAATGATAATGTTGGAGACATTATTAATACATGCAGTACTATTGAATTGAAAGTGTCTGTCCTCTTCAGTGTTGTTTCCTTAGCATTTAATACTGAGTATTGCACATTTCTTAAAATGTTTCTAAAATTTTATTAAATAAAAAATAATGTGTGAAAGAAGCTGGGCTCACATTTAGATTTTCAGAAAGTGTTCATTAATATTGATAAGTCACTTGTCTTGGTAAGCCTTAGTTTTCTCATCTACAATGTGGGAATAATAACAAGCAATCATGAGGTGTCATTCTAACATTCAAGAGACATAACAGATGTTGCTGCACCTTGTAAGGTGAATGGAGCAGTAAAGATCGTTATTAACCTTGAACATAAGAAATAGCTGGAAGCCGGGCATGGTGGTACATGCTTATAATCCCAGCATTTGGGAGGCTGAGACCAGAGGATCCTGGTTCCCGGCCAGCCTCAGCTACTTAGTGAGGCACTCCACAACTTAGTGAGGCCCAGTTTCAAAATAAAGAATAAAAAATAGGACTGGGAGTATAGCTCAGAGGTAGAATGCCCCTGAGTTCAATACCCAGTACCACAAAAAAAAAAAAAAGCTGGGCAGAGCGATCCTGGCTCCTGTCTACACCTAGGAGAGCAAATCTCTCCTCTGTTTATTTTAAAAGTTCATTGTTCCATCCTATGTTTGGGCCATCTTTGCTTTTAATAATTTAGGCATTTAGTTATGTCTAGTTTTTTCTTTATTAAAAATGATATGGGAATTTAAATCAGTGAATATTCATCTTTGTCTACATCTCCAGTTTTCCCCATAGGATAAAGTCCTAGAAATAGAATTACTAAGTTGAAGAATATGAAGTTTGAGGTTTTTGATAAAAATGCCCATCACCAAAAGCGTGCTATAATTTACACTTCCCCGGTGATTTGAGAGTTCCTACCTGTTTTTTCTCACCCTTTAAAACATTGGACGCCATCGTTAAAACAGTCTCTCTCACTTGGATAAGGAGAAAAATGGCATTTCCTTGTTATTTGCATTTGTTTACTTGTTAGTCAGTGAACATTGCTTTCCTGAGTTTAATGACCACAGATGATATTTCTTTTGAGACTTGTCTCTTCCTGTTCTTTGCTCCAGAACATTCCCACAAGCTCTTTGCAGGACTCTTGGTTGCCCTGTTTGGCCTTGCTCATTGCTGAGAGGCCCTGTGTAGGTGGATCTTACATGAGCAATCCTGCATGTTGGAATGGGCCTCTGCCTCCTAAGAGGAAGAGCAGGAAATTCATTAATTACCTGTAAGGAAGGCTCACCTGGCTTTCTCCTCCTTTCCACTCTTTTCTTTTCACCTCTTCCCCCAAAGGGAATGAGATTTAATTCTTAACTCAGTATTTATTATGAGAAGGCCTTGTGTTTACCTAGCACTTTGGGAGGTCTTCTGCCCTACAGGGTAGGAAGGCAATGAGGAGCTGTTAGATCCAGGGAAACTGAGGTACACAGTCAGGGGCATGAAGGTGGGAGCTACATAGAAGCCAGGCCTTGTAACCAGGTCCCCTCCTGACTGCAGCATTTAACTTGGAGCCTCCTGGGCACCTTTGGGGGCAGGGCTGACCAGAGCCATGCTCATCAGCACTTGATTCTGAGCCTCCTCTCCAGAGAGGAAGGGGAAAGCCACAGAACACGACCTGGACAGATAGAAGAGCCAATTCATTTTTGCTTTCTCATTTTTATTGCCCTCCTTTTATATCTGCAGCTCCCTTGTGTACCTTCCAGAGATTTGAGCTGGACAATATTTTTAGGAATGGTGGAAATTAGCTAGCCAGAATGTGATCAGCCTCAGCCTAGGGTTTCAACGCCTGGAAAAGCCTTTCTTTGAACAAGCATGTGTACATCTGTGTACATGGTTTTGTATTTTTACAAGTGTATACCTCTCCCCATCAAGATGTGTGTACATGATGTGTAAATGTCCTTGCACAGGTATGTGCATTTTAAATGAGTTCATACATGTACAGCTTTTGGAACAGACCAACATGACGTCATGTTGGATTGGGCCATATGAAGTAGCTATTTTTGTAGGTCACATATAGGCGAATGACTCAATCTAAGTGCTCAGTAAGTACTGGTTACCATTATATTATGGTGTGTTTTCTTCTAGTGTGTGTGTGTGTGTGTGTCTACCAGTGTGTTTGTGTGTGTTTACATATGCCCTGTTGTGCCTGTGTGTATAGTGTGTTCTGTGTTTGGGCACTCACATGTACATGCCTGTGTGCAGTTTCTGTCTGGGCACATGGCTGGTTTTGTGAGCAAGCTACCCACTTTCTTGGGGAGAACTTACCAGACTGCAGTCCTCTGGCCCCCCTCTTACCTTTGGGTGCCACGCAGACCCAGGCACTGGTCCTAGCCTTAGGGGTACCAGGAGACCACTTCCATTCTCTCCAAGTAGCCCTGCCGGTTTCCAGGTCCCATGTCTGAGGATATGCAAATCGACTGTTTAATGGAATTCCTTTGCAAAATATTATTTGAACCAGAAAGTTAATTACCAGGCTCTAATTAATGGCTATTTTAGAAGGCCACAGAAGAAAACTGGAAGAGATCACAGGGAGACCAAAAAGGCAAGAAAGAAACACATAGCTCCCCCGGCCAGCTCTGTGACTCCTTCCCAGGGCAGCCGGCGTGCTTAGCTTCTCCCCTGCCCTGAGTGGTCAGCCCGTTCCCCTGCGGGGCAGGCAGTAGGTGAGGAGACGAGCTCCCACTGCACAAAGAAGCCCTGTGGTTCTAGTCTCTGGCCATCAGGCCGTTCCTCTGGGAGGAGGGCCCTGGACATCCCTGTCTGGGGTGGGGTGTGTGAGTGGGTGTGGACAGCAGGCCTGGACTGAGCCAAGACTGCCCCAGCCTCAGTAGCCAGGTGATGGGTCCAACAGTGCCTGGCCACTCTGCCTTGAAGCTAACCCTTTTCTTTCCCTACCTCTTCTTCCCCTCTTCCTCTGCTGTTGTCTACAGGAGACACTTCTCCCTCTCTCCATCAGGACCCAGCCCCCTGCTCTCTGCCCCCTCAGTGCTCAGTGTGGAGTCCACCGGTGGGCCACCTGTAATGTGAGACCTTGCGTGCACACCCCGTCCTTGGGCTTTGGTCAGGCCCTGCCAACTGTTCTCTGTACTGTTGAGGGCAAGCCAGGGTTCCTTCATGATCCTATGTGCCACCTACCTCAGGGCGCCTGCCTAAGGCCCAGCCACTATCGTGATATAGATGATACAGAGGTTGCCCTCCCAGCACGGGTGTGCCTGCCTTACCATCCCCTCCTCGGTTGGAGGGCATCTGTCCACCCTTGTCTGCACAGGCCATACCACTTGCCACTCTGTGTGCACACCCAGGACCCTTCCTTGGCATTTGGAAAGCCAGTCCCTGTGGTGGCCACCTATTGTGCACCATCTGTCCCATCTGTGCCAGGTGGGTGGGAAGGTAGGGACCCAGGGGAGCAGGGGGAGGACAGGATCTGTCCCTCCCGCTGGGGTCCCTGGCACCCTGCCTGGGAATGCATGAGCCTTCCCTGAGGGAGGGTGAACAGTGAACCCAAGGCCAGAGGTCAGCCCCAGACCTGGGGGCATGCCAACAGCAGGGCCTCCCCTCTTCCCCCTGTCTGTGCCCACTAGGAGGCCTTCATGCTCCTGACTCCTGGGCTCATCCCCTGTAGACCTCAGCCAGGGAAGTGCCCTGGTAGTGGGCTGGTTGGAGACACTAACAGAGCACTTGTGCCCTGCACAGAGGCGGTGTTCAGGGTTTGCCAGAGGCATGGGCCAGCAGGCTGCCTCAAGGCCCTGTTCTTTTGACCTTCCCCCAGAGGCAGCCCGAGTAGGCCTCTGCCATCCTCCCTTCTGCTGTCGCTCCCGTGCCCTAGAAGGTACCTTGGCTGCTGCGGGCCAGGTGAGGGTGTTCAGGAGTTACAGGTCTAGCTTTGCCACCAGAGTAGCCTTAGGAAAGCCCCAGCACTCTGGGATCAGCTTTCCCTCTCGGGTCACATAGTGCAGGAGTTGGCAGGCATGTCCCTGCATCCACTGCCTGCAGGTTTGTCCTCTTGAGCACATTGACACCCACCCCTTCCTTTTCTAGTAGGCAGCCCCCATGGGGGGGTCCTTCAACCCCTGACCCACCTGGCTCTGGCCAGCCCCTCCCCCTAGTTAGCTCCTGCCTGTCACCCTGACCTTTCTGGAACAAGCAGGGCCCTTGTTCACAGGCCTAGTCTGATTGTAACAGAGCGCATTGGGCAGAGATATAGATGACACCAGGGTAGCATGGGCTCTAATTTGATGCGACATTGTTGTGGGGAGTTTTCATACCGAGGGCAGTGAATTAGTGTAGTGTCTCCCTGTGCCCACTGACTAAGGGGAAGTTAATTTCATGCTCTGTCTTTTTGACATTCATAATCAACGCGTTGGATTGCAGCTGCAGATTGTTAGCACGTGAAGGATGTGTGAGCCTCAACAATTACTGTTTCTGGCTGGGGAGGAGATTGATTAATAGATTGTTCCCAGCTCCGCCCCCTCTGCTCCTTATTCCCCTTCATGCCTTCTTTCTCCCTTCCCAACCTCCCCAGATCACATCAGGAAACTCAGCTCCAGAACTGGCTGTGTCGGAAGTTCCATTCTTGAGAATTCTGACTCTAAGATAACTTAGGAACCCAGGGCAGGGAAGGACTTATACAAGGAGGAATTGCTTGGGACACCTGACAAAATGGAGGTCCTGAGTCCCACCCTAGACCTTCTAAATTATTCTCTCTGGGCAATTGTATTTTCCCAAAGTTTGAGAACTTTGCAGAGAGGTAAGAATTGTGTCCCAGCTGTGTGCAAGCTGCTTGCCTAAACAATTCCCATTTCACAGATATAGAAACTGAAATTCTATATGTGAATGACTCAAGTCACCCTTTGGAGAAACTCCCCTGCCCAGGCAGTCCATTCCTTGCTGGGGTCTGAGATTCCTACCGTTGGTTTGTCTGCCCTTTGTTTTTAAGGTTGTGATGCTTTTTTAATTAAACCCTTCTGCATTCGGGAGGCTGAGACCAGAGGATCCAGGTTCGCAGCCAGCCTCAGCTACCTAGTGAGGCACTCCGCAACTTAGTGAGACTCGGTTTCAAAATAAAGAATAAAAAAAAAAAAAAATAGGGGTGGGGGTATAGCTCAGAGGTAGAATGCCCCTGAGTTCAATCCCCAGTACCGCTAAATAAATAAATAAATAAATAAATAAATAAGTAAAATAAAATAAATAAACCCTTCTGCTGGGTGTGGTGGTGCACACTTGTAATCCCAGTACTTGGGAGGCGGAGACAGGAGGATTGCAGGTTTGAGGACAGCCTCAGCAAGTAGTAAGACTCATTAACCTAGTGAGACTCTGTTTCAAAATAATAAAATAGGGCTGAGGGTGCAGCTTGATGGTAAAATACCCCTATGTTTAACCCCCCATACCACAAAAATAGAAAGAAACCCTTCTATTCCTCAGAGGAGTATCAGGAGCCCTCTCTTGTGCTTCAGGTCTCCACCTTGGAAAAGCTCCTTCGTACCAGGGCCCTGGATTTCCTGGGGAAGCTTGGAGCAGGCAGGGCATTGAGACTGATCAGCAGGTGGGTGAGGCTCAGAGAGATGAAGGAGCAAGAACTTGTCTCCTAACTTCAGGTCCAGTACTTAGCCCACCTGTGCCACCAACGCCCACTTCTCTGGCACATTCTCTGGTTACAGGTAGGGAAATTGAGATTCAGAGAGGTGAGGTCACTTTCCCAGGATCTAGCAAGTGGCAGCAATGTAATTCAAGCCCAGGTCCATTAAGCCAAATGTTTCAGGGCCAGATCAGGTGCCCTTGGCACCCACCTGAGAGGGGAGGTCTTTGAGCACAGCCTGGGGGGCCTGCTCCGGGATGAGAGTGGCTGTCTGTGGAGAGGTCAGCTGAGCTGGGCGAAGTGTAGGAGGCCAGGCACTGCTAGGATGGGCACAGGATGGGGTGGAAGGGCAGGGGGATCTGGACCTGGGAGGCGAGAGCCAGAATTTGAACCCATAGCTCCCTGTTCCCAAGCCCCATCCCCCGTGCTGCCAGTTGCTGAGGAGTGACTCTCCCAGATTTGGTCCAAGGCCCAGCACCACCAACTGCTTCCCTCTGAGCCTCATTCCCTGTCTCAATCAAGCAAAACCAGAAACTGATATGTCAGGCCCAGGATTCCTGGAGGGAGAGCAGGCTGGCACAGGGCGGTGTGTGAAGCCTTTCCTGGGCTCTGGTTCACTGCATTCAGGTCATGAAGCCCCTAGAGCTGTTGTAGAGTGGAGTCACCGTAGCGGGGAGGGACGCAGATGTCTTTCGTCCGGCTGTCTTCATGCCGGCTTCTCTTGGTGCTGTCAGTGCACCACCCGCTGCCCTTGAGTGGCCACTGAGGATGGGCTGGGCTCCGCACCCCGAATGCCCTTTCCCACCTCATCCTCACAGCAGCACCGAGGGACAGGGGTCCCGGAGATACTAAGCAAGTCCCACAGCTCAGAAGTGGTAGAGCTGAGATTGAAATCCAGGCAGTCTGACTTTTTCATAAAGCCGCCGCCACCCACCACTCTTCTGCATGGCCTCTGCTCGCAGGTTCTGTTCTTTGTGTTACAAGCACATCAACAAACATCCACTCTTTGTGAAGCCCCCATGCATTGGGCATCGTTTCTGATCCTCTGGGCTACTCTCATTCTGTCCTCTTCTGTATGACAGGTAGAAGCTTGCCTTAGAGAATAAAATTGCTTACCTGGTATTAGTCTCATGATGGACTTAGAATCTAGATCTCTTTGGATCTAGAGTCAGGGCCCTCTCTAGTGATAGCCTGACTGAGCACATCCTGTGGGCCAGGCCCTGTCATCAGTATTTTGCTGAGATACACTCACTTCACCCCACAACAGCCCATTCTGTGTGCCTGGTGCAATCAGAGCTAGGATCCATATCCAAGCTGTCAGGCGTTCTGGTTTGTGCTTTAACCATGCGCAGTGCTGCTCTCGTCCTCTATCATAGATGGCTTAAGTTGAGTTCTAAAAGGTAAGAATCACTTGCCCCGAGTTGAGAGCTGGTGAGTGGCAGAGATGGGATTTGCACCCAGGTCTTTCCAGAGTGTTTCCACCGTCGCCCACGTGAAAGAACATGACACCTGCCAGGAGGGTTTACGGCAGTGTCCCAAGGGCACCAGGGGCTCTGCAGGAGGCTGTTGTGGTGTGGAGGTCTTGAGGTAGGCCCTTGGTAGGTGGGACCCAGGACAGGAAGGCGGCCTTTGTGCCTGCCGTTCCATTTGCAGCTTTTCAGTTATTCTCAGTGACTTTCTTGTGGGTTCCCACATCACCTTTCCTCTTGACAGAACTGATGAGCAGTGGTTGCATTTGGATCTGTAGATTTATGATGCAGGGTTCTCCATAGCTCCCTCTTCCTACCAGGCCAGAATGTCACTGTGACTTTCAGATAGAGCAGTGATGGTGGGCAGGGCCCCAGGCAACTTTATTCTGGATCTGGGGGAAGGTGGGTGAGTTCTTACCCAGGGCCCTGTTGCAGCACACTCTTGGTGGGGGATGGTGGGGGTGGGGTGGGGTGAGTGCCACTACTGGCTGCAGGCCGTGATCTCCAGGTGAACGTGTGTGAGCCAGTGGCAATGTTGTGGCCAGACGTTCTGCCAAGAGCACGGTCCAGCCTGCCTGAGGAGGTCATCTGTCTGGTCCACTTGTCTAGGCTCAAGAAGTCCACAGTTTTGATGATGGCTCTTTATGAGGGCAGCAAAAACCTGCTCCAAGGAATGTCATAGTCAAGGGCTAACTGCTGGAGGGAACTTGGTGAGGCTTAGTCTCTCCAAGCCAGAGCTGCACTTGAAGGCCTTACCCTCTTCTCTACCTCTGCTACTTGTATCCCTCGGCCCCCAAAGGAATGTTTCCCAAACTGACTTCCACAGAGCATCACATTTTTGCAGATGTTAATGGGTGCTGGGGATGTGGGAATTTCATAGTCCCTATAGGTCAGGGAGCAGTCAATCCAGAGGTTCTCATAACCAGTTCTAGAGGTCCTGGAGGTGAGATTTGATGTTGTACTCCCAAGGAGTTATGTGTGCAAATAAATATATTTTGCATTGTTGCTCCAGGAGGCTGAAGTCCCTGAGAAGTTCTGCAGTAAAGAAACCAGTTTTATTTTGTTTAGTCCAGGGTTTCCTGTCTCCATCACCACTACCTCAAACACCCCCCCCCAGGAGCAGCTGTCTGTATATGTGGAGCAGGAACGTTCTGCATAACATCATTAGGTAAACATTCGAGGTGTTCCTTCTCCTCAGAAGCATGTTTTTTAAGAAGGAATTTTGGAAGCATTCCCTGCCTTCAGGACCTATAGGAATAAGTTGTGAATAATGTCATTGTTGTCTCAAGTAGTAGGTGTGTGTGTGTGTGTGTGTGTGTGTGTGTGTGTATCATCTCAGGTCCTCAAAATCATTCCTCAAAGCAGCTACCAGCTGTCCTATGGGTGGGGTTTGGCTCTAGTCAGAGCCCTTTGTGGGAGGTGATATGGTTGGGACCCGCCTGAGCCAGAGGATGGGGGATTTATTGCCTCTTTCACAGGCTGGGTAGCTCCCTGAACCCAGCAGCCTGGGCTCTGGACCTCCCCATCCCCCCCAGGCTCCCTTTGCAGAAGGCAAGCAGAAGCTGCCCACAGATTTGCATAATTGCACCATCCCCTGAATAATTAATAAAGCTCTGTCCTTGCTGGGAGCAAAATCTGTGCCATTATGGATGGGTCTACCATGGGTGGGCTTGCCAGAGCTCTTCCAGGGGAGCTGATGGTTCCTGGACCCCTTGGCCTTTTCAGACATGGAGTCCCTGAAGAGAGAGGAGAAGGTGCTGGGTCATGGGGGAGAGGGGTGCTGGTGTTGTGTCCACTGTGGTCCCTGTGATATTCTAATGGGTGGGGGTGGGGGGTCATACTCCTTTTCAGGATCCACCAATGGGGTTTCTGGCACACAGGTTGGGATCTGTGTTCTCCCTGCTTTCTGTAGTCCTACAAACTCTTGAAGTGTGGTCAATCTTGTTAGGATTTGGCCTCTTTTTTGGTAGCTTGAAGGACACAGTGCTTACCCAGAGAGTAGAAGGACTAAGGGTAAGTTTTCAGGCAAGAACAGGGGAGCCCTTGCTTGGGGTCCTTCCTATCCAATCCCTCTAGGTTTCTAGGCTTTTTATGATCAGGGGTAGCTTGGGAGTGACTCCTATTTGAGATTTCCAAGTCCCTTTTTATGGTCTTTGTTATAGTACATGGCACATGGTCTTGCCTCCTGTCAAACTGGAAAGGGAGGTTGAGGGGTAGGTCTGACACATAGTTGCCACTGGGGAAAGTCTTGCTTTTTCTCTAAGCCAGAGTTGCACTTGAAAGGCCGGGTTCTCTCCCCTGCCCCTCCACTCATTGTCCAAAGTGCCCATGGGAGTATTTCTTAAACTGGGTTCCATGGAACACCACAAGCTTGCAGATGTTAATCAATGGTTGGGATGAAGGAATTTCATAGACTAAATAGGTCAGGGCGGCATCCGGTGAACCAAAGGAAGTAAGTTTCCTCCATGCGTGACTCTTTGAAGGCTTTCATGTGCAAATGTGCGTCTGAGTCTACCAGAGGGAATACAGGATGCTCTGCTTCCTACCCACACTGACAGCACAGTCTGTCTGCATGCAGCCAGTGCTGGGGAGCTCTCTCTACCTGGAGAAGCCCATGCCATTGTGGGGCATGCCAGCTTGTGAACTTGTTCACTCTTCTTGAGCTTCCCTAGCCAGCATTCATGTGGCACTTTACTATTTACCACTTGGCCCTCACACCAGCTAGGACCATGACAGGGATTATCCCGTTTTATAGATGAGCAGATAAAGCCCAGAGAGGGTAATTACTTTCACCCAAAGTCACATGGAGTTGACATTTAAGCCCATCCCTTCCAGTTGGGCCTTCAGTTTTTTCCTCTTGGCCACCAAGAAATCTTTTGCTCCCTGGTTAAATGTCACTGTGTTGGCTAGGATGGGGCCATGGAGACCTGTTGCTCCAATAACTCTTCCCACTTGCTTGGAGTGAGTGTCTGGGGGTGGGATGTAAGCGAAAGCCCTGTAATAGTTTCCCTGCCTAGGACTGGTTTTGGAGCCATACATAGATATGGGCATAAATCTGCCAGATGCCCAATCACCAGACCATCTCTGGTTCTGGTTCTCACCCTTTTCCTTCTCCTCCCCTCCCTTTTTATAGAGGCGGGATGGCTGAAGCTTCCCAAGAGCTGGGTAGGGACCTGTCTTAGGCCTTTGGGGAGCGGGGCAGGGAGGCGGACATGGGTATGAGCTGGCTTGTTTTCTCCGGGCCTTTCTGAGAGTCAGTGGCTGAGCTTGGTGGGTGCCGGGAGCAGCCTGAGGTGAGCCTCTTCTCTACCAGGCTTGAGGCTACACCGAGGCTGAGGCGTGACCTCAGGACTTGGGCCAGCTTTTCATTTCTCAAGTGGGTCCCGTACCATATGCTTTGAAAGGGACTGCACTGGCTAAGTGGCACTTTGATCCTGGTCCTGTGGAACACAGCCGTGCCCGGCTTCCGGATGAGCAGATTTCATCTCTGTTGACACGTGGACCTAGGGTGGACCTGACTTCCTAGCTTTCTGTGTGCTTTGAGACAGGTCATCTGATGGCTGACCCTCATCTTCTCATGATCATGGTGCCTACCACTTGGGTTTCCCAGGTCCACATGGGGTCGTGTCACGTGATGATTTTGTCATGTCATCCTCACATCACACATTCATACACACCATGCTGTCTTGATCCCAGAATCCTGACAGCAGATCCAGCCCAGCCCTCCCGGGTCCACCCCATCATATGGTAAGAGATGGCCCAAGACAGGCATGAAATGATGTTTGTGCTGACATTTCTCCCACTTAGAAAATCAATATTCTGTGGTCTGCCTAATTGCTCCGTTGCTGCTAAATGAGTCATTATGGAGGGAAAATAGCGAATGCATTGTGAGATTAATGGGAGAAAATAGTTGGCAAATGACTTTGGTTTGCTTCCAAAACTCTGAGAAGGTGTTACTATGAGAAATCTGGAGAGCCATGCAAGGCCGAGTCCCAGGCAGTGGGGACACAGCTATTGGTCCACGAGGCTCCAGAGTCCAGCAGGTCTGAGGGAGCCCTGCAAGGGTGGGCTACCCGCCAACCTGACTGTAATAGGGGCTGGAATTTGGAGTTAGTATCAGATGAGCCAGGCTAGGACAGGAGATCTCATGCTCTAGTCTGCAGTGGAGGGGCCTCAGGAGGAGGGGCACTGTTCATTTAGAGCCTGTCGCTTGTCAGGCATGGCGCTAGGCAGGAGCAGTGCAATGGTGAGCGAAACCAGCCTCCACGCCTCCCCTAAGTGGAGGAGCCAGGCCGGAATGAAATTGTCCCAAGGTAAGTGTGTAACTGCAGGTGAAGTATGTGTCCTGATGGCAGTGAGGGTCCAGCTGTGGTGGTGGTGGTGGGGACAACTTCCCTGAGGAAGGGACCAGGGAGACCAGGGAGTATGCTGGGTAGAGCAAGATCCTGAGCAGACCCTGTGGTCTGCAGCCAGGTGCTAAAAGAAGCCTTGTGTGGCCTCACCCTCAGTCAGTCCTGGGAAATGGATCTTACTTTACAAGTGAGCAGACTGAGGCTGAAGATGATTGAGGGCATGCCCAAGGGCATAGAGCTCTAAATGGCAGAGTCTGGATTTGAACTTGGGCCTGTGTAACCCCAAACCAAAGGGCATGTCTGCCTACCTGCTTCAGGGAGCCTGCTTGGCACCTACTGCCCTGTAGATGTCTCCACAGTGTTGAGGACTTTTTCCTGAGGGCAGGGGGCAGCAAGGTGGCTGCTTGAGAATCTTCTGAGCTGGGGGGTACAGGACTTGAGAAAGGTGTGTCTCAGCAGTCCCAACGTCAGGTCTGACTGCACTTCTAGATATTTGGTTCCTTCCTCTTGATGGCAACATGACTTGGTTAATTTTCTGATGATTAAAATGCTGAGTCAACTAATGATTCCTCTTTAAAAAGCTCTGCAAGCCAGGTGTGGTGGCGCATGCTTGTAATCCCAGTACGTGATATGCTGAGACAGGAGGATCCCAGGTTTGAGCCCAGCCTCAGCAACTTAGTGAGACCCTGTTTCCAAATAAGAAATAAAACAGGTCTGGAGGTAGAAGGCCCCTGGGTTCCATCCCCAGTATCACATACACACACACAAAAGCTCTGCAAACATCACCCCACTCTGCCTCATGAAGTAGATTGATTTATTCCCTGCCATTAATCCCTGTTCCTGTCCTCAGGTGGGGCTGACCAGTTGCCTGCGGAGGTGGGGTACAGGCATGCTCAGTGGAGGATGCTTGCGGAATCGTGGATGCCCCAGGGTTTCAGAAGTGGCAGTGGCAGGTAGTGGGGAAAGCCCAGCATTTCCTGTGGGCCCTGGAAAAGAGGCAGTGGGGGCTTCAGAGGTTACCCCACCTTTGCTTCTGGATATACTGAGCATCACAGTGCCATGGGAACCTGGTGAAAAGATTCAGAGCTCCACCTGGAAGGGTCAGATTCGCAGGTCTGAGGTCGGCCCCTGAATCGGTAATCATGCCTGCCCTGTGATCTCGAGACCTGCTCAGGTATTGAGATTCCCTAGCTCGTAGCCCTGGATTCTCCTCTCCCTGGGAGGGTCTCGTGTGTCTGAGGGGTGGTGTGTGTGGGTGTGTGCATCCATCTTCCTGGGCTGCTGCATTTTCAGGTTGCACTGGACTTATCGGTGCTTACTTCCAACTGTGGAAGGAGCATAGGCCTCACTGTGCCCCTAGGGAAACTGGCAGAGCAGAGCTAGGTGGGCTTCTGAGCCTGGGGGGAGGCAGGGACTTGGCCTAGGATACTTTGCTACTGCTGCTGGCTGGAAGCCAAGTTTCAGCCAAACTCAGATCTGATTGGCTGTTCCCTGCTCCTTGCCAAATATAAAGTATGGCACTCCCTGGCTCGACGCTAAGTGTTTATGTGGGCTGGTGGAAGAGCCCAGCTAGGGCTCTTTGTCCTGCTCATATTCCACTTCCAAAAGAATTCTGCTTAGTTCTTCCAATAAACAGCAGGGCATTTCCTGTGGGGTTCTGGGCAGTCTGAGACTGTCCCAGGCTACAGAGGGAATGCAGCCCGCCCTAGCACCCCAGGGTGCTGCCTGAGGGACGCCCCAATGGCAGCCTGAAGGTGGCACCTTCTGGTCTTGCTTCTACCTCCATGGAGTCTGTCCCATCCTTCAGAGAGAAAGCCAAGTTGGTGGTATTTCAAGATGGCCATAGGGACTCTGGCTATGGGTATTCAATCCTGGGTCTTCTTGTGGTGACTTCTGTCCTTCTGTGGTGACATACTTGGGCCAGCCTGAGCCCTGGCAGGTGTGAAGCAGAAAATGCCACATCTAGGCTTGTCCCACACATTTTTCTCCTATCTGGCCCATGGGAGAATTCTAGAATTGTCATCCCTCAGTTTCTTCCTCAGCTGGGCACCACTGCTCGTTTGTGTGGGTGTGCTGTTATTTGCACGCAGACAGGGGCTGTCCTCGGAGCTTGGTTCCGTGGTGCCCACCTGGGAAACTTGATCCCACACCGATCACGCCTGGGCCGCTCAGCAGTGGGTGTGGTGGCTGGGCAACTTTGCAGCTCTTCCTGAGTCAGGTGGCCCCTTAGCTGTTCTGTAAATCTTTGTAGCTTTTAAAGATGAGTGGCGGGTGGGAATTTAGACTCCTTTGCCTCCAGCCACTTCTAGGAGGAGCATTTGAGTGAAGGCAGCTCACACAGACTGCCTTGCTCCAGCTTGGCTGGTGGTAGCAGGCACGCCTAGGGACAGGCCCAGGGCCTCTTGTGAGGCGGGGCAGTCCTGCTCTGTCCTCTCCAAGAAGCACCCTGCACCACAGTCTTTCTCAGGACTGCCGACCTCCTCACTGGTCTTTCTGTAAGTGGTAGGACCTGGTCAAACAGAATTCTGGACCTTGAGCAGCAGCCAAAGAGTGGGCCTGCGGAGCCAGCCTGAGTCTCTGGGCAAGTACAGACAGGGTGGTGGTGCCCACGTGCTCATTTGATCTAGCCCGTGTAAACCACTCATTGCCCTCATGGGAGTTCATTTTAAATGAGAGGAAACACTTCATCCTTTTTGGTGTAGTTTTACAGAAAACTGTTTTTGGTTTTTTGTTTGGTTGGCTTTTGGGGGGTATAGAGATTGAACCCAGGGGCATTCTATCTCTCAATTATACCCCTAGCCCTTTTTTGGGTACTGGGGATTGAACCCAGGGGCATTTTATCTCCAAGCTACAACCTTAGCTCTTTTTTTTGTTTTGTTTTAAAACAGGTTCTCACTAGGTTGCTGAGAGTCTTACTATGTTGCTGAGGCTGTCCTTAAACTTGCAATCCTCCTGTTTTAGCCACCCAAGAATTGGGATTACAGGCATGAGCCACCATGCCCAGCCTTATTTTATCTTGAAATAGGATCTCACTAAGTTGCTGAGGGTCTCACTCGAGTTGCTGAGGCTAGCCTCAAACCTGCAATTCTTCTGTCTCTGCCTCCCAAGTACTGGGATTACAGGTGTGTACCATTATGCCTGACTTTTACAGGAAACTATTTAATGGGCCTCCTGTAGTGACCCCTGGCATGTGGATTCCTGATTGGGGAGTCCTACGAATCTGCCCTCAGGTTGCTTCATTCTGGGGGACACACCCATTTGTCACATTGGTTGGAATTCACCTTCCTATGTCTGTTGGGATTGCACACACCTTAGCAGCATCCAGCATTCAGGCCTGAAGCTCCCTTGCTTCTCCCAGGATGGCTGCTCTCCACTTATCCTAGCCGCCAGTGTGACCCTGCCAGAGGCTTGCCTTCCTCCTCTTACTGCTCCCTCAGCTTCCTGTTGCCCCAGGCCCTCGGCACAGGGGCAGGCACCAGGTGGTGGTGGGCATCCGGCAAGACTAGCCCGGGTTACTGGAACTCCTGACCCTGATCCTCTGGCCCCTGCTGAGGTCTCTGGGCTGCCATGTGACAAGTGGCTGTCTCTATTCTTGAAGGCCTTTCTGGCTGCTCCCCCATCCTCCAGGGGGGTGCTCCTGGCATTTTGTGTTGAGGTTTTAGAAGGCCCAGGCACTTGGAGGGGGGGCTCTGGAGGGTCGAGCTGGTGACTGCGAGAGCAGCCGGTTCTAAATCACTCCGCCTGTGAAGGCAGACTCTCTGGGCGCCCTGGCAACAGCTCCGCCAGCCTGTGCTGGGGCCGCTGACAGTGCCTCCTGACTGGCTGCCTTCTCTCTCTGCTCAGCGCTGGCTTGCTTGTTAGCAGCAGCGCCTGTGTCCCCCAGGCAGGTGGTGAGGGGAGCTGGGCGCCGGGGTCCTCGCTCTGTCTGGTCCGCCTGCTCATCCCCGCAGGGCGGGGCGTCCTCCAGGGCTTTCTGCTGGCTGGGCTGGGTGCCTTTCCCGATCAGTCTGCAGAGACAGCTCAGCCAACTTCAAGGTCTTAACAAGCTCTCAGGAGCCTCGGGGCTCCCATGCTGGCTTCGTCACCCCCTGCCCTGAGCCTCTGTGCCTGTCTGCCCTGTTTACTCACACAGACACTGCAGCCCCTGTGCCTGGTGTCAAACCCCGCTCCACCACTCGCCAGCTCTGCCACTTTTTTCTTTTTTTGTGGTACTGGGAATGGAACCCAGGGGCCTCCTACCTCTGGGTGGAAGCCCTATTTTATTTTTTATTTGGAAACAGGGTCTAAGTTGTTGAGGTTTCGAACCTGTGGTCCTCCTGTCTCAGCCTCCCAAGTACTGGGATTATGGGCCTGGCAGCTCTGTGACTTTGGGGCGTGCACTTCCGTGTGAAGTGGGGATAATAGCAATTCCTCTCTCGTGGGATTTTGAGAGGCAGAGACGGGGTTCACAGGTGAGGCCTGTGGTTGTGCCGGCCTTGCCCTGCTGCTGGTTCCTGACATGGAGCCTCCTTGCTCTTCCTCTGGTCTTCCTCCTTTGCTCCTACCGGTCCTTCAAATCCCAGCTCCTTCTGCTTCAAGTTGGCCCTGACCCTTTCAGTCCCAGGCAGGCTTCCGGCTCTTGACTTTGCCCCCCATTTTCTGTGCTTCCTTCTTTGTGCCTGTGTACCCCATGGAAGTGCACACCTCCTGTGGACAGGGCCCAGAACCACTCTCCTGACAGTAATGAGGCTTCCTGGGGGGTACTAGTGGGGGTCCCTTGAGCTGCACTTGTCTTGCCCTCCCTACTAGAACAGCAGAGCCGAGCTCCTCTCCTCCAAATAGCCCTCTGCCTGATCCTGGATATGGTCTCTCCCCCAAATAGAGCATGCGACCGAGCCCATTCACGTGCCTTAGTGTGAGACGTCATAGAGATCGCTTTACAGGTAGGGAAGCTCAGGCCAACAGTAAGAAAGGGACACCCCTGGGACACAGGGAGATGGAAACCCTGGCCTGCTTCTTTCTTCACCTCTTTCCCCTGAAGGGGGTTGTACGTAGGTGTCAGGCCAATTCTCCGGGAGTTGAACATGCTCGAGGGGTGGTGGTGCTGCCTCACAGAAGAAATGGCAGTAGTTGAGGCTTGAAAGGGGCTGAGTTCATCCTATGGCAAAGGGAGGAAAGGGCCATTTAGGCTGCAGGAGCCCCATGAAGGAGTACCTGTTGCTCAGAGAACTCAAACCTTCCAGCCATCTTAGGATGTCAGAGGTGTGGGAGGCAAGAAAGGGCTGAGAGCACTGGGGACTGATGGGCAGGAGCAGCGGGTGAGGAGAGGTGAAGGCAGAACAGTGGGAGGGGGTGCAGGGGGTCCCCTCTTTGCCTGCTGCTTTGTCTTGCCATGCTCACAGCAGCCTGGGAAGGGAGTTTGTTTTGGGGCTGGGAAGAGCAGGCCACAGAGGTTTGGTGGCTTGAGCCAGGTCTCACAGGCCAGTAAGGGGAAGAAGAGCCAGAATGTGAACTGCAGACAGCGTGACTCAAGCCTGCTGGTGGCCACGGCCTATTTAGGACAGGTTGGCACCTGCCCTCTGGGGTGGGCCCAGTGGTCTACTCTCCAGCAAAAAGTGCAGCACAGGGACTGGCCCATGCAGGTTGCCATGGCAGCATTAGGTCCTGGCATACATGTTCAGGTGCGTGCGGCACAGATATGCACATACATGTAGATGGATGTCTTTAGCGAACCAGCTCGTGTACCAAGCTGGGCTGCTCCGTAACCAGCCCTGTTAGGAGAGGCTCAGGCAGCCAAGTGGTGGGGGGAGGAGGGTTCTTATAAGACCTGCATCCTGTACCCCCACCTTGGAGAGCCCAGCAGCACCCGCTGAGTCCCATAGCATTCTGGTCCGTTGTTCTTGCTGTTTGCTCTCCTGGTGCCAAAGTCATCTGTGTTCCCCACTGAGGTGCATGCCTCCCACAGGCAAGGCCCAGACCCCTCTTCTGGCCTCTGGCACCTCAAACACAGCCTGCCATGGTGCAGCTGCCCAATAAATGCTTGTACCATGAGCGATAGGCTTAGTACCTACTGCATGCCATGTGCTGTGCCAGGCACAGGAATAATTAACTTTGGCATAGATAGTGCTTTGTGATTCCCAAAGCTCCTCCGGGTCCCATTAGGAGGTTTATTCTCTCGGATCAGGTATTTATCTCCCCATTTTCCAAATGAGGAAACTAAAGCTCGGAGAGAAGAGGCAAGTAGCCTGAGGTCACATCCTTGGCCGGCTAGTGAGGGCTGTGGTCTAGTGAGGGCTGTGGTCGGTGGGCCATCCTCCCTGGGCTGTGGGCGCACTCTGGGACTGATAGCAGTTTCTTCCCAGTCAGCTACTGAGATGGAGCTCCCAAGCCAGCAGGGAAGCCAGGCCTACAGAGAATCTGTATCCAGGGGAGCAGGGTTCCTGGGGGGAGCACAGGAAGCACCTGGCTGGTTCTCTGGGCTCTACCCAGCAGGAGCAGAGGCTTCCTCTGTTACTGCAAGGACCTGGTTGTCAGGGACAATTGTCTAGGTTTGGGCTAAGTCAGATGCAGGAGAACAAAGAGAACCTTCCTGCTAATGTGACTCTGACCTTGAAAACCCTGTGGGGTTTCATTTACTGGAAAGAAAGAGGGAAGAGTTGGTTAGCAGCTTCAAAGAGGGGCAGGCTTCCTGCAGGCCTGTGTTGAGGAAGCCTTGGCTTTGTGAGTTCTTGCTGCCGAATTTCTCCTTTTCAGTTTAACAGAAGTCCTGGGGATCACTGTCTGGGCTGGCCAGGAATCCTGCCACCTCTTTCAGAAGGCGCAGAGATGCCAGGCTCACTGCTCTTACTTTGGCTGGGCAGTAAGAGGCTCAACCTTTGAAGCAAAGATCAAATAGTGTTTCGAGACATCTGGACACAGCCCAAAGCCTTACTACCCTGTGTGTCTTGATGCAGGGTGCTCAGCTATGGAAGGGGGTCCCCAGGAGCGAAAGGGATCCTGTTGTCCCAATGGGGGTCTTGCAAGGAAGTGGTGTAGCAATCGGGAAATCCAGGGTGAAGTATTGCCCACAGACATTAAGCAAGCCCTACTGTGTTGCAGGAGCTGAGCATAACTGGGGAGGAGGTTTGATGTGTCATGATTCCTACCTCTGCCGTGTGATGGCCCATTTGACACACTTGCCCCAGCCAAGGTACTTCACAGCTCTGGTGGATGCTGTGGCGATCTGGAGGTTGTGTGTTGCTGGCGGGGTGGGAGTGCAGCCACTGGACCTTTGGTAGCAGGCCTTTGGGTTTAGGAGAGAAGCAGAATTCTGGAGTTGTTTTTGTGACATTTGAAAATTTCACATCTTTAAACGTTGGCAATTGATTCAAAACTTAAAAAATGTCAAATGCTATGTGGGCTAAACAAAACAAGAATGTTGACCAAATACAGCCCTAGTCTTTAGTTAGAGTCCTTTATGCTAATGGCTGGATAAGCCCAGATGGCCAGAGAGGAATAATCAGGCCTTACTGAGGAAGTGGCCCCCTGGGCAGAGGTGTGTTGGTGGGAATCTGTGGGAGCACTTCCAGGACAGGCAGGGGCTGGAGCAAAGGGAGAGGGGCGGAGAACAAATGGGGCTTGCGCCCAGCCTACCTTGTTAAGGGCTGGGTGGGGCCCTGGTATGCAGTGCTGCTCTGGACAAGCACATAAGCTGCAGGCCAGCCAAGCCGCCCTAAGAGCCAGCTGTGTCCACTGCCCCAGTCAGGTGCTTCTGCCCAACACAGTCATCCAAACAAGCTTTGGCCAGGCCAGGGGAGGGGAGGTGGTAATTAAGAGAAACCCCTAGCAGCACCTCTCAGGGGCACATGTATCCCAGTTTTCAACAAAGTTGTGACAACACAACCATGGGATGGGGCTGTCCATCCTTCTGTGTGTCTGTGTGTCCACGCCCTTGCCCTGCCACTGGGCAGCTCCTTGGGTTCCAGGAACCTGGAGCTGGGGTCCTGCATTCTTTCGAGGCTTTGCACTACTGGCCAGAGCCTGTCTGGTGTCGTCCTGTTCAGGCCTGCAGACATAACTTTGCCCTTTTTCTCTTCCTCCACCCTGTCTGCTGCCCCCTCTATAATCTATGTTTGAGTTTCTGTCTAAATGATCATCTGGCACCTACCTGGTCCTCCACATTGCCCTGGAGGTTTGTCTAGGAGACTTTCATTGTGCCCTCAGCTGTATGCAAAGCCTTGGGGCCAGAGCCAGAGAGGTACCTGAAGCCCAGGGCAGGCATAAACTGGTGGAGTAGAAAGAACCACAGCCAGTCCAACCTCAGTGTCTGCAAAGGAGGTGGGGGTGGCCTCCAGGGTGGCGGCCATTCCTAATGCCGGCAGAGCAGCCTGTGTCATTGGCGGCTGGCCCAGGCAGAAGCAAGGCGACCCTTGGCCTTCAGGAGCTCAGGGGCATGGGAACAACAGGGACCAACACTTAACCCATTGCCCTCACCACCGCCCCTTGTTTCTTTATCTTCACTTCTAAGTCTTATTTTAATGTAAAGATAATTAAAGTCACAAGCACAGAGTACCAAATTCCAGTCAGCGTGAAGCAAAAAGTGAAATAACTGCCAGGCCATGCCGCCATAGAACCTCCCACCCCACCACAACCGACAGGCGCTGTTGGGTGGGCCCTTTTCTGTGGATTTATCCTGGGGCTCATAAAAACAGTGTCTGTGTGCTTGGACCATGTTGCTTCCTCTTCCTCTGCCTGTAAAGGGTGGCCATGCAGGTGCACGCCTCCCTCCCAGCACTCCTGCCCTGAGCCACCGCCTTCAGCCCCACAGCGTGGTATGGGGGTGGCTGTCCAGGTGAAGTTCATGGTGGGGGAGGGGAGAGGAAGTGGTTTTCCCAGCAGTTGTACACAGGGAGGAGGCAGACCGGCTGGCTGTCTTGGTTTCTAGTGCAGACAGGCCTCTCCCAAGGGACCTTTGGGATTGAGCTATTTCTGTTTTTGCTCACCTGTTCCTGGCCCTGGGGACAGGACGGGGACTGGAATCAACAGTGGTTCCTACCTGCGCTGGAGGAGTTCCCAGGGAGAGGTGCCTGCAGCCCTGGCGAGACCTGTCTCTACCTCAGCTCTCACTGAGCTCTCTCCCCTCTCAGAAGGGAAGCCATGCCAGGCTGGCCCGAAGGGAGTATTTTGGGGCCGAGGGGCAGCCAGACCCAGGGAGGAGTATGGGCCCGCCCAGGAAGAGGGTCAGAAGCTAAGGGTTCCAGGAGCACTGTTAGCCCTGGTTTCACCTGATGGGGATGGTGGCGCCCCGTCAGCAGGAGGGATACTGCCTGGGAATGAAAGCCCTGAGATTCTGAGCTCCGCTGTTTCTTCATGACCCTGTGTGGATTCAGACCCCGCTGGTGGAGGATCAGTCTCTGGATGGGAGAAAGGGGTGTGTTGTGGAGACCTGTCTACTTAGGCTGGGCAGCCCTGCTTGGGTGGAGCGCTGGCCCAGGGCACTGTGACCCTGCTTGTCACTGCTAGGAGACCTTAAGCAAGGGTCTTTGTCATTTCTGAACCAGGACTCAGGACTCTTCTGAGCATTTGGATCAGTGGAGCAGCGTTGGGATGGGGAGGAGGATGACAGCAAGGACGCTGATGGGGACAGTAAGAGGGAGTGCTTGTGGAGCTTTGGGCTGTGCCTGGCACCGTGCTCAGTCTGGATGTTCTGCCACTGCCATCTCTCACCTGGACCCTGTGGCGGACCCCTGGGCCAGTCTTCCCACTTCACCCGTGCTCCCCTTTCGGTCCATTCTCCAGCCTCAGCTCCAGTGATCTTCAAGGAATGACCCCTGGCGGGCCGTCGCTCACCTGAGCCCTGTGAGGGCAGCTCCTGCCTGCCTTTCTGTGTTCACTTGCCCACCTTTCCTGTCTCCTGCCCCTCCAGGGCTCCATCCCTGGACCTTTGTCCTTGTTCTTCCCTCCTCCAGGAACACTGCCCAGGTGTGCCTGGGACTTGCTCCCTCACTTAATTCCTGTGTTAATCCCAGCCACCCTGTCTGGCAGCCGCCTTCCCACCTCAGGCCTAGATGTCATTGAGTTCACCCGATCTTATTACACGTGTGTGTGTGTGTGTGTGTGTGTGTGCGTGTGTGTGTGTTGCTCTCGCCCTGTGAGTTGGGCTTCTATGTCCTGCTCCCTCCTGCATCTCCAGTACACAAGGGCACTGAGTGAACACAGGGACGTTTACTCTCACCCCAGGATGTAGGTACCTTGCTCTCTGCATTTTAGAGATGAGGAAACTAATGGGGTGGATTGATTAGCCCAAGGTCACAAGGTTGCAATAGGACAGAGTAGGATTTGAGCCCAGCGTCTGCCCCCAGAACCTGTGTAGCTAGCAGAAGCTCCTCAGTCCTGCGAAGCTAGCCACCCCCCCACACACACCCCAGGACTGGAGTGTGAGGTGGGCAGGGCTCCCCCAAGGAGGAGGTGGGAAGAATAGCCTTAGGGTCTGAGAGGGCCAGGGGTTGACGGGGACTTATCAAGTGTCACAACTGAGATCCCTGCAGAGTGGTCCCTGAGAGCACCCCTGGCGCCATCTACCCCACAGACCAGCTGTGCCTCCAGCTCCAGGCTCCGTGTGCTGGCTTGTGTTCTGGGCACGATTTCCCAGAGGAGCTCAGGCCTGGCCTGGCTTCCCAGGGCAGAGAAACACATGGCGAGCCGGTGAGCACGTGTGTGTCCAGCCTCGAATTTGCGTTGCCCTCACGTCTTCTTAATCAGCCTATTTCTGGGAGCAATGACTTCATCTCCTGTGATTCTCAACACAGCCGTTGTCAGGCGTCCACTGAAAGATTGTGCTTGGCACAGTCCAGACCCCTGATGAGCTGGGTTGGGAGAGCCACCAGGCGGCCCTATCCTGACCTGGCTGGGGGATTTCAGTCAGTGTGCCTCCAGGAGACGGCTTCCAAGGGCACCCTGAGAGCTGCCCTCACTGACCCGGCCAGCCCAGTGCAGCAAGGCCAGCCACGTTGCCCACTCTGCCTGGACAGTCACACGCAGTCTCTGCTCTCAAGGGGGGGGGGCATTGGACAGTCTGTGGGTAGATGAAGGGAGGGCAGGCTCCCGTGGGACTCAAGGAAGGCTCCTGGGATTTGGTGGCTGGGCGGGCCATAGTGTGGACAAACTCGCTGTCAGGCCAAGGGCTTGTGTAGTGCTGGCTGCAGTGGGTGTGGGGCCTGGAGAGTGGCACAGGAGAATGAACGGCAGGGGTGTGGCCTTGATCGTGGAAGTAGCTGTGAAGGATTTTCAGAGATGGAGCCTGGTCAAGTCAGTGATTTTAGAAGTAGCTCCTTGGCTCTGTGTGAGGGTGGGAATAGGGGGCTTCCTGGAGGAGGAGGAGGAAGCTGAAATGGAGGACCCAGTCCCATGTTTCCTTATTCTCAAGGTGAAGGGCCTCACCCCCGTGTTCATATCTTTGTTCTGCACTTCAGGGATGGGCGCCAGGGCCAGTGAGCCTGACGATCTGCTCCAGTTCCCACACCTGGGATGCTGGTGGACTGGGGCTAGGAGGTGCTGGGGATTTAGAGTTTTTAGAAAAATATTCCCCTCTTCCAGGTTTATTTAGGATTTTGGCCTGGAGCTAGGGTACAGTTTGAATGAATGACTGCTGGCAGGGTACAGTGCCGTGAGGACCAGTCCTTGTGTCCGGCTTCTTGGTCAGGAAAGTTAGCCCCACTCAGTCCCTGTTGGGGATTCCCTGGGCCCCAGCCGGGACACAGCCATGCAGAGAGGTTCCGGCCCCTGAGTGACACCACCAGCAGCGAGTCCTGGCCCCAGTGCTTCCCCGAGCCCAGTCCTGTGCAGGTTGCCTACGCAGGCTGAGTTTCAGTTTTCCTCTCCATAAAATGGCTGCAATAATTGTACCTACTGCCTAGGATATTTGTGAGGATGTGTTTTTAAAAGGGCAGAATGCCTATACATAGAGTGCCCACTCTGCGGTGGAGTGGCAGCGGGTGGGGGAGAGTGACAGTGAGTCCCTTAGGTCTCCCAAAACTGGGGAGGGTGTTTAGAGAAGCAGGTGTCTGTGTCCTGGACTCCAACACTGTGGCCAAGAGAGTAGTGAGAGGGAATGAGGGGTCCGGGCCTGAAGGGAGCAGGTGAGGAGCTAACCTGTCTGTTAGTACTTCTGTTTCCTTTTCCTTCAGAGCTAAGGATCAGCTGCCTGCCTGCCTCTTAGGCAGCCTTCCAGCAAAGAAACGCTTTGAAAGGCCTTTCCCAAGCTGAGCATGGCTGGGTTCTCCCACATTCTGTGTCCCCCTGTCCCTGAGTCACCGTCCCTCTCTCTGCATGCATTTGCTGCCAGGCTGTTCAGCATTGTCTATTTTGGTAAGAGAACAGTTGAGTTCAGCAGACATTTCTTGAGCATCTTCTGTCTGGGTCTGTGCTGGACCCAGGGGTACAGGGATGGTGAAGGGATTGATTCAGCCAGCAAGGGGGAGAAAGATTGTTGAAGCAAATTTTTATTTTTTTGCGGTACTGGGGATTGAACCCAAGAGCATTCTACCTCCGAGCTATACCCCAGCCCTATTTTTTATTCTTTATTTTGAAGCAGGGTCTCACTAAGTTGTAGAGGGCCTCACTAAGTAGCTGAGGCTGGCCACAAACCCAGATCCTCCTGTCTCAGCCTCCCAAGTGCTGGGATTACAAGCATGTGCCACCACACCCAGCTATTTTTTTAACCAGTACAGGAATTGAGCCCAAGAGTCCCCTACCATGGAGTTAGACCCCCAGCACTTCTTAATTTCATTTGGAGACAAGGTCATGCAGAGTTGCCCAGGCTGGTCTCAAACACACCATCTTCCTACCTCAGTTTCCCAAGTACCGGGATTATAGTTGTGTATCGGTGCTCCCGGCTGTTGAATTATTTTAAAAAATCTAAACACAAAAGCAGTCCTGGAATCTAGGGTTCTGTTCTTCTCTTTCCTGCATATGGGAACGTGGGTAAATCATAGCGCTGCCCTGAGCCTCAGTTTCTTCAGCTCTAAGCCCAGGTCAGTCTCTGATGTCTCCCAGTTCTCAGGCTCTGTGGTCAGTTTGGGATGTACTCTTGTGTTCATCAGACACCGGGGTGGGAGGCTGATGCAAGTTTGAGTCCCTTCTACCACAGCTTACTAGTTATGAGACTTTGGGAAAATGACACCCTTAGATCTCTCCGAGGCATGTAGGGTGGGCCTGATGATGTGCCTGCCAGCACTGGTCACGTGCTGAGATCCTCGCCTGCTTCAGGCCAAGAACGTGTTCCCCAGCCCTGCCCTCCCCATGGAGCCCATGCATCAGAGGGGGCTGGTTGGTGGGGGTTCCTTGCCCCAGCTGTGGGTGGGGGGGTTGGGAGGCAGTGATTAGCAGCCCCAAGCCTGAAGCTGGCCAGAGCCCCAGAACCAGCCTCAGATCACTCCAGTTAGGGTGGGCAGGGGCTCAAGTGGTTTCAACCCTCTTTGATTCAAATGTGTACCAATGTAGGATTCTATCTTGCTTTATGAAGAAAATGTTTGTTAGTGGAGTTAATAATGTAAACAAGATTTGGGGAGGCTGGGCAGCTGGGGAAAGGGGTTATTTAAACACACTTCAAAGAACACCCTTCTCTAGCATCTAAGCAGCACCATTTGCATACGTAATGATTATGCTAATTATAGGTGGCCTCATCTGTTAACAAGTTTGCCTGGTTGTGCTACTTTATTGTAATCACCAACTCAGAATGCTCTGGCATGCTTTTCACTACAGATAATAATAACAGCAATAATAATTCCTTTCATTTTTTGATCCCTTGCTATGTGCCAGGCATGCTACCAGGTGCTTGGCAGTCAGCATCTCATTTAATCTTCACAACAGCTCTGTGTCCCAGAGATTCTTATCTCCTGTGTACAGAGGAGGCTGAGGTACGGAGGTCAGGTAACTTCTTTGGGCTCACACAGCCCAGAGCCCAGAGGGAAATGCCAACTCACAGGCTCTTTCAGCTCCACCCACTCCTTTTCCAGGGATACTTGACACAGGTTCTCACCTTTTATCTCAGCTTTCTTCTCATGTGGGCCTCTCAGAAACCCCATTTGGCCAAAGAGGAACCTGAGACCCCAGGAGGGAGTTAGGGACTTGGCCGGATGTGAGTCCCGACCCCTAGCTGGACCTGGAACTGGGCCCTTCCTGCATTTCGGGGGTGGGAGCAGCAGGACCTCTGTGCCCTCCCCTGAGGTCTTGAAGGAGGCCACCTTGCTTACACAAACAGGGCTGGGCCTGGCCTCTCAGCCAAGGAAAGTCACAAGGCAGTAAACAGGTGGGCAGACACTAGCACATCATAAATTAATTTGCATATGTTGTCATTAAATTGGAGGCTGTCCACGGTGACTCGTGCCCACAGGTTTCATTTGGCTTGTCATGGTGGGAAGGTTTTATTGTTGTTTGTTTTAAATTGGTTACTAAGAATTCAACATCTCTAAAACCTTCACCTGGAGCCGGGTGTGGTGGCGCACGCTTGTAATCCCAGCATTCGGGAGGCTGAGACCTGAGGATCCGGGTTCGCGGCCAGCCTCAGCTACCTAGTGAGGCACTCTGCAACTCAGTGAGACTCTGTTTCAAAATAAAGAATAAAAAAAGGGGCTGGGGGTGTAGCTCGGAGGTAGAATGCCCCTGAGTTCAATCCCCAGTACCGCAAAAAAATAAAAAAAAATAAAATAAAATAAAACCTTCACCTGAAAGTCTAAATTTCTGGATTCTCTTGAAGAAACAGATGGCACCTTTGGGCCTGCAATCCTGTAGGGTCTCCAATATACCTAGATATCCCTCTCCCTGGAGTGCCTTGAAGTTTAGCTCTTTGCAGCCACCCCAGGAGGTGGGCTGGGTGTAGTATCCCCATTCTATAGATAAGGAGCCTGGGGCCCAGAGGGGACTGACCGAGCCACCCTTCAGAACTGCTGGTGGGGCCAGGACTCGAACCTCTACCCTCATCCCTCATCCATGTGGTTCTCTATCCACCTTGCTGCCTCCTCTCCATGCCCGGCCCCCTCTGGCCACCAAGGAAAGAAACCTTTCACAGGCCTAATGACTCAAAAATAGCCAACAGTGAGCCTGGGGAACCATTCCTGTCTCCTCCTCTCCCTTTCCACCCCTCCTGAGGCCAGAGGGGACATGGGAAACCTATTCATTTAAACTCAATTATTTTCTCGAAGACAGAATGGAACTGAATTGGGTCAATGGCTATATTTGCTGTGCTCAGCTGTTTCCTCTGCAACACTATCACCCACCGGGTCTGTTGCTGGGCTCTGTGCCGCCAAGCTTACCAATTATAACTCCATATTGGTGGCCATTCCTAGGCAAGCCTGGCATGTGAAGAGAGGAGTAGAACCTGTCACCCACTTGTTCACCCAGCTGGCCTCTGGGCCAGGGCATTCGGGCTCTGGAACCATGATCACCACTTCCAGGACCCAGGCTTCAGATCTGAGGCATTTAATATTCAACCCCAGGTGGACGCCAGTTTCTGCAGGGGAGATGCTTCTAGCAGCAGTTTCTACAGACAAGGAAACCAAGGCTCAGAAGTTAGGTGCCTGCTGGAGATGCAGACCTCAGGGTCAGATGCACTGGGACCTTAGCATCTGTGTGACTTGGAGCAACTCAAGTGCTCAAGTGCTCTACACATCCGACACCTCAGCGGTAAATGAGGCGGAACTCAACACACCTCACAGGGCTGGGCTGCCCTGCCATAAAGAGGATGCAGTGTGCCGGCCAGCCCAGGGCTAACCCTTGGCTGTGAGAAGCACACCGTGTGCCAGGTACAGAGCTTGGCAGAGGATGGACACAGGTCTCAGAAGGATGTGCTGCAACACCCTCCTCTCCATGAAACCCTTCCTAGTTCCCTGCTCCCAAACTGGAAATCCTGTTCCCATACTTGCTGTAGGCCTCCTATTGGTCCAGGCCCTGCGCTAGACACTTGAGCAACTTCCTCTGGTGGTGTATTTTTGTTTGGCCCTAACATTTATGTGCTTTCCCCTTTCCACTAAACTGCCAGCTTCCTGAGGGTAGAGGCCATGAGTCTTGTCTACCTCCTTGGGTTCTTGGTGTTACTCCCTTCCTACTGCGTGGCCTTGGGCTGGTGGTTGGCCCCTGGTGGACCTGGTTTCTCATCTAAGTGGGGATGGCGATCCCTCCCTCTGACACAGGTCATGGTGAGCACGGCAGCACTGTGCAAGGTGCCTGTGTGGGAGGAAACTGAACCAAAGGCCACCTCTCCACCCTCCTGAAGTAGGAATGTCTAAGGAGTGCTGGGAGGGGTCTCCAATGCCATCGTGTTGCAGAATTGCTGTCTGGCTACACGTAGCAGCAGGGACTGAGTGGTGGCCTGCAAGTCTCCCCTCATCTCCGCCTTCTTGCTGCAGAGGGCTGGGCCTTTCCCAGGAATGCGCTGTTGTGGGCTCGCCATTATCAGGTTGCCCAGTGGTGAAGCAGGGGCACTTCAGGGCCTTGCTGACCTCCAGGCACCCAGGCAACAGTGCCTGGCCAGCTTTGGGTCTCTCTTGGCATTCCTGGGACCTGGGAGTGGAGCAGGATCCCCCCACACCACCCCCACAATATTGTCACTGGTCCCAGGGTTGGGGATAAGGGAGACAATTCAGCAAGCCTGGTGTGAATGTTGGCACATGCGTGCCTGGCTGGACCCCACAGTGGTAGGGTGGGGTCAAGGTTAGAATTTGGGTTGGAAACTACACAGCAGGTGACCTAGCTAGGGACACAGAAGGGAGGCTCTGGTGGGGACCCAGTGAGTGACTTTGTCTCTGGGGGGCAGGGCCAAGGGATGAAGGAAGACCGATGGCAGGTTGACCCAGCATTATAGCTCGGGGCCAGCAGTCACAGGCTCGCGAACTAGCCATGCCCTCTGCCTTGCCTGTTGATAACATTCAGTCCTGGCACACTGTGCGGGTGTTGTCTGGCACTTGGCACTGTGACAGCAAGAAAGAGGAATGCTGACCATGTCTCATTGCTTGTTCGAGTAAATTTGCTCTATATTTTTCAGAGGCTGTGTCACATGGATGGGAATTTACTCCCACTAAATGCTTTGATGGAAACATTACATTTTGGGAGCTAACATGTGTCAACATCACTGTGGGGGAAAGGTTCCAAGCTTTTTTGCCAGTTGAAGTGACCACAAGACACTGGTTGGAGGCCTGGCAGATGGTGATACAGCTAGGCTGGTGGTGGGGAGGGAGGCCAGGGGGGCGGAGCCTGGCTTGCTTCACAGAAGAGAGGAGGGAGACTAAGCAGGTAGGGAGGGGGAGGGGGCTGAGGGGCTTAGGCTGATGGTGTACACAGCTCTCAGCAAGGGGGTTGGGGGATTGGGGAGCCAAGGGCCGGAACGGGGAGCAGAGGCTCTGCCATGGTGAGCACTGGCCGCGTGGGGTCTGATTGTTGGTGGTCCTGGAATCCCATCCCACAGTAGCTAGCCCTGGGACCTCGGGCAGCTTTCCCACTGACTCGGGCTTCAGCTTCTTTTTTATTCAGATGTGGCATGTATACCAAGCTTAGGGCTCTTAGAGGATTAAAGGAGATAATATATGTAAAATACCTCACACTGGGCCCAGCACAGAGCGGGTGCCAGGACACATTTGTTGTTTGTTGGTGATGATAAAGCCACACACACGTAGATGTGCTCACATAAATTAACAGCTGGGGTGCATTGAAACTATTCCCCAGAGTTGGCCCTCAATTTAATACCAAGCTTGTTTCGTACCTTCAGCTAAGTATGCCAGGGGTCACTTCAGAAGTTCTTGTCCTTGAGCCGTCAGACCCTGGGCCAGCTCCTCTGCAGGGCTCCCTCTCCATCCTGTCCCGGCTTCTTCCTGTAGCCTCGTCCTGAGGCAGTTGGTGGATTATAGCAGTGCTTCCTCCAGAAAGGGCCTCTGTCCTCTGCTTAGGCTCCAGAAAGAAGGGAGCAGGGTCACAAGGAAGGGCTCCCCTCCCAAGGTGGGGATGGACAAGCAGGGCCTGGAAGTGTCCCTTGATGGTCTTGGGGCTCACTCTAGGAAGGGGAAGCTCTTTGAGGAGGGACAGTTCCAGAGCCCCCCAGAGAGCCTAGCCTAATTGGTAAGGACATCTTCAGATCTGAAAGCAGTTTCGACGTCAGGTCCCCGAGGAACCTCTTCTCTTGCGGGAGAAGACTGACCTGCAGCACACGTATGTCTAGTATGCGTTTATTGAGTCCCCCAGCCCTGGAGAACCAGAGGTGAAGGGACCCCAAGGAGGGCTCCAGAGGGCAGCACGCAGGCTGGGAGATCTGGAAGAGAGAGAGAGAATGCACATCACTGTGCTTGGGACACTGGGGAGGGTCTCCCTTAGATGGGAGCAGTTGAGCTGAGCTTTGAAAAGTGGCTGAAAATTAGAAATAGGGGCCGGAGGGAAGCAAGGGTGTGGCCATGGGAAAGTGCAGGACACACTGGGAGAGTAGAGCAGGAGGAGGGCGCTGGCACCAAGGTGAGGAGCACGCAGAGGTGCGCCTGGCCTAGGACCAGGGAGGCCCCCGGCTCTGGGAACAGGAGTGGTTGGATAGGGCAGCCTCTGAAATTCCCCAGCTATAGGTGCCCAGAGATGGCCATGGTACTCTGTATTAAAGATCATTCTGAAAGCAGCCTGCAAGAGGTCATGCAGACCTCTAGCTGGGGCTAGGAGGGAATGGAGGAAGTATCTTACTCAGGTCAGACACCTGGTGTGTGGGAGTCCAACTTGGGCTGGACATCTTCTGACCCTATTTCATAGCTTGTGACCCCCTCCTATGACAGCTATCATGCAGAGCAAGCGGTTCTTTCATAGAGCCCTGTACTATTATAATGAGATCTTAAACTGTGCCCATCAACTTGCAGGGGATGGCTTCCAGGAGCAAGACATATGTGAATTGGGGAGGGAGACAAGAAGGACGAGTACTAGGTGCTAACAGTTGTCTGGCAGGAGGCACATCTGCTTTCAGATGTAGCTGGGTTAGCGTGTGGAAAGTGACTTAGCGCCTCTGTATTTGACACCACATGTATAGTGGTCACAGTATCTGCCTGTGTGTCTGTGGCTTGGTCCTGCACTGAGAGAAGACTTGGCTTGAGCCTGCGCCCTGGAGGAGATGTTTGTGAAGGTGACTCTGCTTCCTCCTTTTCTGTTGCCTGGGCTGCTCTGGAGCCAAAGGTGCTTCTCTGGCCCTGGCTCCTCTCTGTGACTATGTCCTCCCCTCTCCTCTGCTAGCAAATGCTATTAGAACATTGGATAAACCCGGATGAAAGCTGGGAGGGTAACCTTGCCCAGAAGGAAGGCGGCCACTGTACAGGCCCTCCAAGGAGCAAGGGAGCCCTCTGAGCTTTGAGTGATAGGAAAACTCAGGTCATTATTATTATTTATTTGTGTGTGTGTGTGCCTGTGGTACTGGGGATGGAACCCAGGGGCCTTCTACCTCTGGGCTATACCTTCAGCCTGGTTTCATTTTTTATTTGGAAACAGGGTCTTGCTAAGTTCCTAAGAGCTTAAGTTGCTGAGGTGGGTTTAGAACCTGCAGCCCTCCTATCTCAGCCTCCTGCGTACTGGGATTGTCATCAGTATTATCTATGTTCATAACAGTTTGGAGCCGGAGCCGAGTGTGGGGCCCAGCAGGAGATGGAGTAAGTCTGGGACCTTTCAGGTTGAGGGTGGGGGCAGCTGCCTCCTCACCAGTCCTGCAGTTACCCTAGCCAGGATCCTGCCAGTCTGCACACAGATGGTGCTGGAGCAGGCTGCTGTTGTCTGACCTGGGCTTGGGAAGCCTCAGGTGGGAGAAGCCCAGGTAGGGGCCCTTCCCCACCAGCCCTTTCACCTGTATTTCCACTGAGGGCCGGGGCATGGCCAGCTGTGCAGCAACACTCTGTGGAAGCCTCCAGGCCCCGCCTGTTTGATCACCCCCCTGGTGGTGGCTGTAAGGGGACGTCTGAGCCCTCTGGGGGGGTGGAGGCACAGTAAGTGGAAACTGGTCCTGTGGATTGTCTAGTGGGGTGGGAAAAGGTGGCCCCAAGGCAAACACGTCTGGTTGGTTGGGTGTGCCCTTCCCAGAGAGATCTATGTTTCAGGGCTGTGTGGTGTGACCAGAGGACGAATTTCCAGGCTGGCCAGCTGGTGGGTGGAGGTGGCGTTTGGGCCCAGGGGTCTGCCTGCCCCAGATATCTGGGCACATCCTGGACCAGGACAGCCCACCAGCTGGCCTCCTCCTTTCATGCCCTTCTGCCCGGCTGGCCCAGCCAGAGGCTTCTTGTAGAAAACTACTGGAACCCAGGACTGCTGTCCAGGACCCAGTGCCCTTCCCTGCCACGGGACTAATGTCAGGAGTCCTGCTTCCCGCGTCCCTCCGCCCCACAACTTTGGTAGGCAAATCCCTGGCCATGGCGGGATCCAGTTTGTGTTGCTTTTTCAAATGTTTCAATGAAATTCGAGGGGGCGTAAGGGGGGGGAGGCGTTTGTCCAGGCGGGTCTTCTGGCTGCTCAGGTCTGGGTCTGAGCTAGAAGATTCCCGGGTAGGGCCTCGCCTCCTTTCCTAAGAGCCAGGGACAGTCCGAGCCCGCGGGGAGTCCGCAGGGAGCCTGGCTCCTGAGGAGGTGGGAGGGAAGTTGCAAGGCAGGGCCAGGATCGTCCAGTCTAGGTCCGGTATCCCTCCCGTGCTGCGTGCAAAGTGCCCTGGAGCGCAGCAGTGGCGGGTAGCTCGGGGAATGTGGTTGCAGCTGGCGGCAGCTGGCGGCCGCGGGTCCTGGGAAGGGAAAGGCGGGTAGGGCCTCGGGGCGGGAGAGGGCTGGGGGTGGGGCCCGCCGCTTCAGCCCAGGAGAGAGTTGGGGCGTGGCGCCGCCTGATGGAAGTCTGGAATGCTCCGGGTGAGGTGCAGGGGCGACAGGTTACATTGGCGCGCCCCCAAGTCTTTGGTTACCCTGGCTCCGTAACAGCTCTACTGGCCTGTCTCAGACCAGTCAGGAAGATGCTTTCCTTAATCCCATACATCTGCGGAGTGCCTACTTGTCAGCCTTGGTTCACGGTGTGCTGGGCTTACGGGGGGGTGAACAGGTAAGATTCTCGTAGTGGGGGAAAGACGGGGGAAAAAGCAAAATGACCTCTATGAAGAAAATGAAGCCGGGTAACGAGGGAGTGGGGTGGAGAGGGAGTTGCCCTTTTAGTAAGGGTGGTCAGGGAGACCAGAATGAGAAGAAACCAGCTTTGCCTCCAGCCCGCCAGCAGAAGGAATGGCTAGAGCTAAGGCCCAAAGGCGGGCCTCCAGAGGGCAGGACCTGACCCTGGGCGGGGCCAGCACGCTAGGGGCGGTTCCTGGAAGGGACCTCTGGGCTTTAGCTCCTCCAGCTTCCGGGTGGAGTTCTGTGCTATGCCTGCTCCCTGCCAGAGGCCCTGGGAAGACTTGCCCATGGCTAGAAGTGATTATTTGCTTTCAAGAGTCCTGCGTACTTTTTGGACCTGGAGGTTGTGCCTGTGGTTACTTGTATGGAAGACTGTAATTTTCCATTTGTTCCCTAGAGAACCCGGAAATCTCTAGGTGTTGTCACCACTATGTTTTTTTAAGTCACTTTTGAAATTTCAACTTGGAGAACACAGATTCAGCGTGCTTTGTGGTAAGGGAAAGCCTTCCTGGACTAACCTCTGATGAGGGCCCTGGCTATGAGGCCCGGTAGTCTGGCAGGGAGAGCCACCTGAGCCAACGCCCCCCTCGGGAATGGGCCTCTGCGGCCTCGGACTTCTCAGTGGCAACATCGGCAAGATCCTGGGCTGCTCTGGAGGGTCTGCTCTGTGGAGACCCAGCCATCCTCGGAAACCTCATCTGGCTCCCGGGCCTCCCGTGCTCAGACCCAGGTCAGCAGAGAGGCCTGGGCTTTCGCCACCAAGGTGTGTGCTTGGCTCTCAGGAGGGAAGAAAGGGCACAGGGAATTTCCTCCCTGGCCTGTGGGTCTCCAGCCAGATGTGGGCTTGCCCAGGCCTCTGAGGAGAGTGGCTTGGGGCTGGAGGGATAGGGACTGTTTCTGTTTCTCCTTGGAGGCTTGGTTCTAGGACCTGACCTGGCAGGACTGGTCGGTTGCCTTGAGGAGGTCAACACCTGACCCACCTGCCCTTGTGGACTCCTGGGGGCTTGGGAGGAGGAGGAAGCTGTGGTCGCTGGAGTCCTGGGGACTGGGGAAAATCCTGAGAATGCAGCCCAGAGGAGGCAGAAGCAGGCAAGGCTGTGGGGCACCTGGAAGATGGAAATCAGCTGCTGATCAGCCCAGGGAAACAGCAGGTCGGGAAGGTGCCCCCCTGCCATTGAGCCAACAAATGCCCTCTGTGTGGGGTGCCCTTAGGCTGGGGTTCCCAGCACAGGGGAGGACAGAGGCAGTGTCACTCTGGTGCCCTATGGAGCTCCCCACCACTGACTCCCAGACAGATTTAATAATCCAAGTCTGTCTCTTGCGGTTAGAATTGCAGGAGAGAAGCTTTACTCCTAAAACTTTTATTGATCCAGACACTAATAAAAAGTAAAGGGTTTTGGAGTAGGGTTTTTTCTTTTTTCCTGCTAGAGCAAAGAATGTCAGAACCCTAAAACACAAATTTGTTTTCCTTCTCTCTAGATTTTGTGTATGTGTGTGTGTGGGGGGGTGTGTCCTTGTTCAGACCACCTCTTCAGGAAGCCCTCCCTGGCTGCCCAAACCTACACCACCCACGTGTTCTCCTGCAGTTAAAGGAAACTGCCCCTCGTGCAGTTGTCTGTCTTCCAGAGGGCTGGGGCTACGAGGCTCAGACTCTGGGGAAGCCTTCCTTCTCACCCGAGGCCTCTCAGTGTAATGGGAGGCAGTAAGGCCTGACCCTTGATTTTTTGTGTTTTTTCTGGGTGTGGTTCCTTGGCTGCCCCAGTCTGTGTGTGTGTGTGTGTGTGTGTGTGTGTGTGTGTGTGTGTGTGTGTTGGGGGGAGGGTAGCACTGGGGGATTCAACTCTGTGACATTGTACAGTCAAGCTACACCTCCAGCCCTGTTTCTTAAAAAAGAAGGTCTTGCTAAGTTGCTGAGGGTCTTACTGAGTTGCTGAGGCTGGCCTAGAACCTGCTCTCCGCCTGCCTCAGCCTCCCAAGTACTTGATTACAGGCATGTGCCACCATGCCTGGCTTGGTCCTTGTTTTTGCATATTCATTTCATAAGTACTTACCAAGTTTCACCATGCCAAACCCTCCTTAGGACACAGATACTACAGACATAGCCCTTGGCCACACAAGAGCTCATCATGTGGTGATAGATAAGGAGAAGTGGAGAAACAAAGTCATTCCAGATTGGGTGAAATTCCCCTACTGAGGCGTAAGCCAGGGACTTTTGTCTGCTTTGTTCGGCACCTGTATTCCCAGTGCCTAAAATAGTGCCTGGCACATAATTTGCACTTAGTAAATATTTGCTGGTTGAATGAGCAAGATGCTATGAAGGAAACCAGGCGAGTGTCTCACTGGGGAGGAGTGGGGGTGGGGCTGGCCCTGTTGTGGATGAAGCAGTCTGGGAATGATGACTTCCAGGAGATGCTAGAGCCAGCCATGGGAGAGTGGGATAGAGCATGAACTCCTAGCCCAGGGAGCAGCAAGTACATACGTGGCCTCTGAGGCAGGAAAGCAGAGACTTCAGTGGGTGTTTCTGGGTGAGGTCAGAGGGTAGGCAGGCCTCTCTGCCTACTTCCACCTGTGGAGCACTGTTGCAGAGCAATGGAAGGATTTTAAGCCAAGGAGTTAAGTAATGTACTTTGCATCTCTAAAAGGTCCCTCTGGCTTCCTGGTAGGGGATGGGACAGCCCAGTGACCCTGTGGGATACCAGGGTGAAAGGTTAGAGGGGTTGGTGGTAGGGTGTGCTGATGGGTTGGATTCTGAAGGCAAGGGAAAACGAGGATTCCTGTCTGGAGACTTCTGGTTTTGCCTTTGAGACAGGCTTTGTGGGGGACATCTCAGGCCTGAGGTTCTGTGAGGCGTCCAAGCATTTAGATATAAGTCTGGAGCTCAGAGGAGGGGAGGACTGAAGATACAAATTTAGGAGTTGTAAGCACACTGGTGGTATTTAAAGCTACAAGAGTGAATGAGATCACCCAAGGAAAGTGTTTTGCTAAGGAAGAGTGCCTCAAATCAGCCCTGAGGACCCAAGCCCTGGAGGAAAGGAGCCGACCAGGGGCCTGTCGGGATGAGGAGTCCAGCATGTTGCCCTGGGCTTCAGGGAAGGAGCCAGCCATCCAGCTGAGTTGGCTCTGGCAGGTGCAGGCCTTTGGTGACCTGCACAAACCAGTGGGGTAGGACAGGTGTGTGAGCAGACGGAGGCCTCCGCAGTGGTCCAAGCAGCGCAAAGCAGAGGAGGGGAGGCAGGTGAGGGGCTTAAATGTTCCTTGTCGGTGGGCTGTGCTTTGCCATGGCTGACCCTGTGGGTCTTAACTTTGGGCTTGCACCATAATTCTCCTGGCAGAATTCTCAGAGGTGTTGATTCAGGGGTCCACACAGCACCCTAAAGTGATGTTGTTCAATAGCTTTCTGAGTCCACCTCCTCGCTGCGTGGTAGGCTTGCTAACTGCCCTGTGCATCTCGTACTTTTTCTGACTCATACTCAGTCTGCTAAGCCCATCTTGCTCTTGTTGTTCACTTTCCCTGTCCCAATCTGTCACAGGGTCTGAGACCCCTAAACCATAGTACTCGGGAGGTGGGCTTACTCCAAGGATCTTCTCAGAGCAGAGGTGGATTTCTTTATACTAATGGTGGTCTCTGGAAGTCTTCTTTGTGTTTGCCTTCCAGGGAAGTTGGAGTTTTTACAGAATATTTTGGTGGCCAGGACCTTTACCTTCCCTAAGGCTTTGCAGATTCTGGGGAGAATTCAGAATGTGTTTTGTTTGTAAAGATTGATGGAGCACTGGTGGCTGTTGAATGAATGCCACTCAGACATTTGAGTCTTTTAGGTTTCCAGTTGCTTCATTAAATGCTTTTCTGCACCTGGCTGTCCGGTGTTTTTACATGTATTATTTGTAGGGGCCTAGTGTATTGCTTCATTTTATGCCTGAAGAAACTGAGGCTCAGGAAGGTGAAAGGATTTACCTGCCCAGCATCCCACACTTGCTACTCAAGAATGCAGAACTCTCAAACCAAGCCTCCCTGTCAGCCCCGTGGGTGGGGTGATAATGGTGGAGTTTAAGGCGCCCAGGTGTCCCACTGTATTTCAGGAATTGCAGCTACATGCATCCGGTTTTATAAAAATAGGGTGAGGCAGGCCTTGAACTTCATCCAACCTTGAAGTGCTTGTGCAAAAGGTCCCCCAGCTTCAGGGCTTCTCTGCCCTATGCAGCAGCATTCTCTGGGCCACACGCCATGGGAGACACCTGAGAAGTGGGGAGGCCAGGGTTGTGGTGGGGGGGCTCCTTTGGAGGAGACGCCACCTTATGCTGCCTGCAGGGCTCTGAGCCTCCCTTCCTCTTGCTCTCCGCCCACCCAATCAACCTCACTTAGTGGGCTAGACAGTCAGGGCTGGCTGTTTGCAGCTTCAAAGGGCCTGGGCCACAGCCCAGCCTTTCTTGGTCTTTATCGTCTTCTGGGAAAGGGTAGCCATCTGGACGTGGCAGAGGGTAGTCCCAGAGGAAAAGGTGACTTGCCCAGAATCACACTACCCTGCCAACCACTTTCCCATTCTGTGTCCCCAGCACACCCTGAGCCACCTCCTTCAGCCCTGCGGAAGGCTGGCCTTTGCTAAGTGCTCACTCTGAGCTAGGCTTTTTCTGATCCTCCCAGCAACCCTGTGAGGTAAATACTACTTACTATTGACCATTTTACAGAGGTGGAAACCAAAGGAGGCCCAGAGAGTTGACTTAACTTGTGTAAGGGACTACACAGGTGGTAAGTGGCATATCCCAGGTTAGAAACCCAGACAGACTGGCTTCACAATCCCTGTTCTTAAATACCAGCTACAGTTCCTCATGCTTATTTGATTTGTGGGCACTGGTGGCTGTTGAATGAATGCCACTCAGACATTTGAGTCTTTTAGGTTTCCAGTTGCTTCATTAAATGCTTTTCTGCACCTGGCTGTCCGGTGTTTTTACATGTATTATTTGTAGGGGCCTAGTGTATTGCTTCATTTTATGCCTGAAGAAACTGAGGCATAGAAACGCAGTGAGGGTGCTAACTCCTTGACGGGCCCCTGCAGAAGTAGGCCTGAGGCCTTCACCCAGCCTTGGTTTTCCTTGGGCGGTTAGCAGTACAGCACCCACTCAGAGCACAGCCACTCCAGGGCCAGAATGGACCGGGTACTGAGGCCGAAGGAGTCGAGTCTATAAGGTACTGAGTGCTGTGCCTGACCCATGGTAAGCTTTCAAAATGGCCACCATTCCTATTCTTACTCTTGAAAGCCTCACTCTTTGGGAGTCCTCTGGGGACTTCAGGTGAGATTGAGATTTATTTATTTGTAGTGCTGGGGAATGGAACTTTGGGCCTCACACATGGTAGGCAAGTGCTCTACCACTGAGCTACACCCACAGTCCTGAAATTTGGAGTTTTATTCTTACTCATTTTGCTTTAAGTCCCCCTTAGAAATGCCAAGACTGTAATCTAATCACGACTTTCCTGTCCCCCTTCCTGTTTCCTGTACGGAAAAAGGGATCTGTACCTTTAAGTTCCCAGCAGGCCCAACTGGGACACTGGCCCTTTAAAAGCACATTGCAGGGAGTTGGAACATGGCCTTTGTTTAACTAGCCATGATTAGTCCCAATGGACCCGGCTGGAGTGGTATGTCTAGGACCAGAGTCGAGTGGGGCTGGCTGGGGCTGACTGCATTGGATAGTGGGCTGCCGAGTGGCCAGCCTGGCTGCACGGCGTCCCCTGCCTGCTGAGCCTGGCAGCGACGCTGAGGGGTGGTCAGTGGCCTGAGCGGAAGTTGGAAGGTGGGAGGCTGCCGACTGAGGCCATGGAGCAGCCTCCCAGGCCCAGGGAGACCTGAGTGGTGGCCACAGATGCCCCATCTGGAAGGACTCGGGAGTTCCCCACTGATGGCATCTCTGCCCAGATATCCACCAGCCCAGAATATGGATGCAGTTAGGATAGGTCTGCCCCAAAGTGGGGAGCCAGGTCTGATCTGTTTGTAAAGCGAAAGAAGACCCAGTATTAGTGCTGCTTCCCACAGGTGGCAGTCTCCAGGGTGCTCTGCTGAGAACTGGGAAATGCCAAGGGCCACTCAGAGTTTTCTGAGCTGAGGAACTTGGCCTTTGCTCTGAGTCGTCCAGCCCTGGGTGGGGCTGCACTGGGTTTTGGGGACCATGTTATCTCTTCTGGCGCCCCTCCCTGATCCACCAGGCCTACGGGGAGTCGGGGGTGGATAGGGAAGATCCAGAGGTTGTGTCCGGGCCTGGAGTGTGT
>PVLC010007642.1:0-62133 GCA_004027655.1 Graphiurus murinus | reverse complement strand
AAGAAAGCAACTCCTGAGGCCTGAGGAGACAAAAGAATGTGAAAAGACGGCTTTATGATAAAATAAACATAGCGCCTATACAGTGACTGGAAAAAAAAATACATCGTCCCACTCACTCTATTGCATCTTTCTTCTTTTCAATGTATACCAGTAGAGCATCCCGGGGCCAATTTTTTTTTTAGAAAGATATCTATGTTTGGCCTCATGTTTGAAAACTTCACCATGGTGACATTTTTTTTTTTTCAGAATTGCAATTAATTCTTTCCTTCCAAGAGGAAAATGTAATAATAATAGCTACAGAAAAGTGAAGCTTCCTTAAGAGTTTCTCCCTCCAGTATTGGGCAAAGCCTTTCAGGAAAGTGCTGACAGCTGAAAACAAAAGACATTGATTGCTGCGCTCAATTAGCATCTGCAGACACAAAGCCATGGCGGGAGGATGGGGGTTCCCAAGTGCTTTCCTACATGTTCCATTTCAATCCGAGTCCAGAAAATTAACTTTTCCCCCACTCAGCTCTCCTATTATGCTTTCCATAATCATACCTGTATTTTTGTCTGCAAACTCGTATCAACCATCATTTCGTTGAGTTCCCTTTTGGTAGGAAAAATGTTTTCTAATTTATACAAGGCATTTTTACAGCCCAGACAACAGACCCCGTTCATCTTTATTCATCCCCCTTTCCTTTTTATATCTCATTCATGTTTTCCTTTTCTTATTCAACCATTCTAAATTGGGCCACCCTTGCTCAGTGTATGACAGACAGTCTTTTTTTTTTTTTTTCCTTGCACAAAACACCAGTATGTATAGTTATGGGACAAAATAAGGATTACTTTTCACTTTGTGATGAAGGGTTTTACAGTGAGCAAGATGATTTTAAAAGGCATGGGAAATCTGCAGGAGATGCTAGACTGGGTTAGAATAGCCACATGGGGCTACAATGATGCCCAGGGTCTCCTAATTAGATAAAGCCATTGTTTAGATTCAGACAATACCTGTTTACAGTTCAATAAACAACTTGTCACAGTTGCTTGCTCAAAGCAGACCTAGATGTCAATGCAAACAGTTAGTACAGAGGGAGTGAAATAAATTGGTCTCCTGAGTAAATAAATTGAGCAGCAATGTGAAACCGCCTCATCAGTACTGAGGAAGATAATCATTTATAAAGGTTTAAAATGGCGTTTCATAAGTATTGACATTTAGAGAAATGTCTTTCCCCATCTAAATGACTACCCTCCCTTTTCCTATTTCCACCAGCTACTAAAAAAAGAAAAATAATAATAAAAGAGAAAGAGAGAGTAAAGTCGTTCTGGAGTTATCCTATCCATTTTATAATGCTTTGTATGTAAAATTTAATAAACATCCCAAAGATGCCCGGTCTTGAATACAAATCATGGGTAAGTATGGCACCTGCCTTCAAGGATTTTCCATTCTGTCATCAGAGAATGGAACCAGACAAGAAGATAAGACAAGTGGAAAGGTCATTTGGCCAAATGCCCAGGTTTTGTTGTTGTTTCTTGATGAATGATGAAGAGGAGACCAATGAAAGAAAGAACAGAGAGGAGGTGTGTGCTTAGAAACCGTCGTCAGGGAGATGAGGCAAGGATGGCAGGAAGGAGAAATGAGGTGACACTGCTTGGTGCCTTCTTTTATGGGATAATGACCTCGCATAGTGGCATTCCCTTCCCAAAGATCTTTGCAAGAAACTGTCTGCCCTGACAGATGTAACCGAGCAACAGAATGCAAGGATTTTGCAATAAATTGTTATACATACAAATAGAGAAATCAGAGTCCCTGCCAGACACCCCCATGTATGTTGTAAACACTAGAAAGCAGAATGGCAAATCCCAACTCTTCAGATGTTGTAAGAGAAGAGGCATTAGCTTTTACTCCCTGCCATTTTAAAATCTTCCCTGTGAAATGCTCTGTGTACCAGTACATTCCAGAACCAGGAGGGAATAACCCAAAGGCACTCATTCAACCAATGGAGTTGGCATAACTGGGGGGCAAGGGAGTTTCATATATTTAGTAAATATCAGAACTCTTATCCCCACAACATTCTTTCCTTTCTTCTAACCCCATCTTTATGTCCCACCCCACAGAGACTAAGTAAAGGAGCTCATGTCCCCCAAATGGTAGAAAGCTCTTTCTCTTTAGACTCATTGAACTGTCATACCACTTACTTTATTTTTTTTTGGGGGGGGGGGGAAAGGAGGACAGTCCTGGAGATCGAACCCAGGGGCATTCTACCTCCAAGATACACTCCCAGCCCTTTCCTTGTTTTGCTTTGAAACAAGGTCTTGGGAGGCTGCTGAGAGTCTTGCTATGTTGCTGAGGCTGTCCTTGACCCTGCAGTCCTCCTGTTTCAGCCTCCCAAGTACTGGGATTACCACCACACCCAGCCTTTCTTTATATATATATATATGTTATATAATACATATATTATATATATGTAATTTTTAATTATATATATATATTTAAAATATATATTTGTAAATTATATATGCTTTTAGTGCATTTAAATTATACATCATAGTGAGATACAAACATACATGCACATAACTCTTGGTGTACTTCCTTACACATCCCACCCTGCTACCCCCTCCTAATCCCTACACATGCTAGTGAAACAAGTAGCCACACCTTTATATATTGCCAAAGCATTATTTGAACTGTTTCCTTCCTCGATCCTTCTTTTCTTCCCTTCCCCCATCCCAAACCCCTTCCGTTATTCTGATAGTCTCTCTCCACATTTATCCAATGTCCCTTATGTTTCCTGTTTTCTTCCTGGCATCCACATGAGAGAAAACATGCGACGCATAACTTTCTGAGACTGGCTGATCTCACTTAACATAGTATTCTCTAGTTCCACCCATTTTCCTGCAAATGACATAATTTTGTTCTTCTTTATGACTGAATAGAATTCTATTGTGTGCATATACAGCATCTTTATGCATTCATCTGTTGATGGACACTTGGGTTGCTTCAATACCTCAGGAACGATTATACACTGTTGGTGGGGTTGTAAATTAGTACACCACTTATTTTCTAGGAACTCACTTTACTTGCTCATTATTATAAGTTCACTGAATTCTGCCACCATCAATAACATTCATTTCCATTCGTAGAATTTTTAAAACTTAGGGTTTTAGAAGTCTTTTTGTAAACAATAATAATAATAATAAATCTGAAATATAATAAATACTATTCTAAACCCCAATGATCCTTTCTCAAGATGAATATTTAAAATCTGCCCCTGGAACTCCCTCCGTTCCCCCACCACCACCACCACCACCACCACCGACCTGTGTCCTGCTCTTTACAAGCATGCCTGCATTCTCTAACAGAGTGCACGGGCTGACTGTGCGGTTCCTTTCACTGGCGTTTAGGTTGTGGTCACGGGCCTGAGAGCGCATAATGCCAGGATTACCGCTGACCTGCCCTCCGTGGAAATCGGAGCTCGCCGGTGTCTTTATAGAATGTTAGCTTTCGAGGCTACTCCAGACAAAATTGGCAGTGGATGTAGTTTCTCACCTCTATTCCCAGCTTCCATGTTCTGAGACAAAATCTCATTTACTTTGCGCTTCTCAAAAGGGCTCTGGGCTTTCAGTCTCTTTCTCTTTCAGAGCCCTTTCTCCGGAAGGCTCCAGAAGGCAGAGGGAGAAGGGGAGGGGCTGGGATGAGAAGACCCAGGCTCTCTTCCCATCCCTTACATCCCTTACGGACTGTGTAACCTTGCTCACCTCTTCAGCTCACATTCCTCCATTGTTAAACAAGGATTTGTTTACTCAAAGACTTACTGAGTATCTCTCTTTGTGTGTGTGTGTGTGTGTGTGTGTGTGTGTGTGTGTGTGTGTGTGAGAGAGAGAGAGAGAGAGAGAGAGAGAGAGAGAGAGAGAGAGAGAAAGAGAAATTGAGGATTGGACTTAGGGCAGTCTACCTCTGAGCTACATCCCCAGTCCTATTTTTTATTCTTTATTTTGAAACAGGATCTCACTAAGTAGCTGAGGCTGGCAGCAAACTCCGATCCTTCTGTCTCAGCCTCCCAAGTACTGGGATTACAAGCATGAGCCACCACGCCTGGCTTGTATCTACTCTTTTTGATGCTGGATGCAGGGATGATTCAAATGAGGTCTCTGTCCGTAGAAACAGTTTGATAGAGAATGTCATGGGAGGAACAATATTTACAGTGTTAGAGCCATACTGGAGGTATTTGTCAAGTGTCATGGGGTCACAGTTATGAATGTAATTATTTTGGAGGCAAGTCATGGAAATTGTGTTCTTATTATTAATGGGAAAAATATTAAGCTTGACCACTTATTAGTCAAAGTGTGAAGCTCAAAGAATGTAGTTCTAATGCCTCAATCCTAAGTCTCAAAGAATAAAGAATTCAGAAGTGAACAAGGGCTATCTTAGATAGCCAGCTCCTGTCCAGGGCCTCCAGATCCCATGGAGATGATAACCCCAGCTTTCCTGACTTTTGGGATTGAACCCAAGAGCATTCTACATCCAAGCCACACCCCAGCCATTTTTTAAAATTATTATTATTTTTTTAAATTTTGAAACAGGGGCTTGCCAAGTTGCTGAGATTCTCACTAAATTGCTGAGGCTGGCCTTGATTTTAACCATGGAATTTACCAGTTAGAAGCACCTTCAGTCATTTTATATCACTCCCCTTTCTTGAAGCACTATTTTTGCATCTTGATTCAAACATACTAACTTAAAAAGAAAAAAAATCTGCTTTAAGTGATGAACCAATTTCTGGTTTGGAGGTTTTGGAAGTCCTTTAAAGAAAGTATTTGAGTCAGCTCTGTCTCATCTGACTCTAACATGCAGGTGATACCCAAATTCTTCACACCTACAAACACCACTTACCAATACTATTAGACGAATTACCTACCACTTCTGCTGTTGCATGCAATGTACAAATCTCTAGCCAGACCACACACTCAATCTCAACACCAAGTTCACTTCCAAGACTGCAAGTCTGTTCTCCTGTGTTTCCTTGTCTCTATAAAAGACACTACCACCTACTCCTTTGCTCAAGCCAGAAAGAAAAAAGTCATTTACTCCTTTCTTTATCTTACCTCTCTCTGTCTCCCAGACTGATGGACTAAACCTTGTCAACTGAGTCCTCACCATTTCCCATACCTATTCCTTCCTCTCCTCCCCTGCTCCAATTGCCAGAGTTCAGCCTGCATCACTTTTTATCTAAACGTGGAAGTAGCTACCTAGCTGGCTCCTAGGCTCTAATCTCACTTTGTCTAATTCATTCTCCAAGTGCTACCAAAGTGACAGTGATCTTTAAAAGCCAAGAAAGAGCATGCAACTCTCCTTCTAAAAATCCTTCAAAGGCTTTCTGTAGTTTACGGAAGAAAGAGAGAAATTCTTAAAGTGACATAGAGACTCTAAATTATCTGGCCTAGCAGTTGTCCTGACCTTAAAATCTTTACAACTTCCTGACTCTTCCTTGTGGTTTCTTAACTCTCTGCCTTTGCTCTTACTGGATTCTTTGTCCCCTATCCTCAACCTCCAGTCCTAACAATGCCTACTCATTTGCCAAGACTCATTCCACATACTCCCTTCCCTAAGGGTTCTTTATTTATCACACCAGACTCCTGAGATAAAACTAGCCCGTTTCTTTCTTTGTGCCCCTCCCTGCACTTTGTCCAAATGCCTAAAACATGTTTCCTTTCTCCTGGGAAGAAAGTTCCCCAAAGACAAGTCCACAACAATTTATTTCATGTCCTCAGAACCTGACATGGCACACAGCTGGCACTGAATCAATGTTAAATGGGTGAATTAATGAATTATGTCCCAGGAAAAGGAATTTCCTTGTGTATCACAAACGCTTATTGTAATAAATGGCATATAGTGAGTACTCAATAGATACTTGTTAATGAATAAATGAATCTTCTTGTTCTTTTTAGTGAACTGGGAATCTGGTCACTATTTCTCATGTACTCCTTCTCCATGCATTTTTTTTTTTAATCTCTAATATAACCCTGCCTATAGCAGGCCAAGGCAGTATGTACCACATTACTATCAAATGCTGGCTCAGATATGAGATAGATTTGCTGGCTAATTGTTTTACTACTGAAAACTCCTTTGGAGTTTCCTTCTCAGTGCCAACCTTCTAAAATACACTCTTACGGACTCAAAACTAAAAATTGCTTAATTTTTCCACTTGACTGATGAACAACAAATAAACCAAGGTCGGGGAAAATTCTACTAATCCAGGGCAAAAACACCATATAAAATATATTTCTACTAAATTTAAATCTCTGCAATTTACATAAAATTCAAAGTTAAACCCATGAAAGTACAGAACAGATATAATTTCTTGGGGTGAAATGAGCTGTCATGTGTTTCCTACTACTGGCACACTAGAATCTGAGATTTCTATTAGAAAATGATAACCTTTGGTTTTCCAATCTTCAAGAGAATATTTTTTAAAATGCAAATATTCCTAGGTAGGAGCAGGGTTGGTATCCAGCATACATACATGACCAATAATACCAGGGCAGTTGTTTATGGCTGACTTCAACTTTGATTATTCAGTGCTAGTTTATTGCCAGATGTTAAACATTTAGCCTATCACTGCAGCCCAGAACAAATTCCACCTGGAGCCTTATCTTCACAGATTTAGAACTGAAAGAGATTTATGTAAAGATCATCTAGTCAAATTCCCACATTATATTTAAGAGATTGATTTAATGGATATTTATGCATGCATTCAACCAATATTTGCAGAAGACCTACTACATGCTAAATATACTATGTGCTCTAGAAACTTGACACTTGAAAGAAAATAAATTAAACAAATGAAAAACCAAGCCCTCATATAGCTTACATATTAGGGAGGCATGGATAACCTAAGAAACATTAAGTGCAATGTATTTTTACTTGGCTAATTGGTTGTATCAAATGGTGATTAGTGCTATGAATAAAAACATAGTAGGGAAGAGAGACAGAACATGCTAGGCAGCACATTGAAGGGGTAGCTGTTTTAATACCAATGATCAAGGAAGCCCTCATTGAGGAGGTGACACTTGAGCGAGATTTGAAGGAGGAGACACAGGCAGTGCAACTATGTGAACAAATGGGGTATCCCAGGCAAGGAGAAAAGACATACAAAGAGTAAGAATTTGTCTAATTTCTTTAAGAAGAGAAAATCGGGTTTAGTGTATAGTGAGCAGAGGGGAAAGAAGTTTGAGAAAAGATTGAGAGGACCAGTCAGGGGCCATCATCAAACTGCCTGGCAGCTTTGTGAAAACAGGATTTTACTGTGAGTGAAATGGGAAGGTACAAAAGGGTGACATACTCTACTACATGCTTTTTTTTTAATGGTACTGAGAATTGAACCCAGGGGTGTTCTAAGCTAACACCCAAACCTACTTTATGTTTTACTTTGAAACAGGGTCCCACTAAGTTACTAAGGCTCGCCTTGAACCTCCTATCTCAGGTTCCTAAGTACTGGGATTACAGGTATGAGCCAGCTTTTGCTGCATTCTTAAAAGACCCCTCTTCTGCTCTATTGAGAATAGAATGGCATAGAGGAAAAATAGAAAGAGTGGGAAACTGAGAAAGGAGGATTGCCAATTCAACACCAGTATCAACGTTTAGTGAGATCCTCAGCCACCTAATGAGACCCTGCTTCAAAAAATGTTTTTAAAAAGGGGAGCCGGGTGGTGTAGCTCAGAGGTAGAATGTCCTGGATTAAATCCCCAGTGCCAAGAAAAAAGAAATAGATGAAAGAGGCAGAAGTTATTGCACTAATCAAGGTAAGAGATGATGGTGATGTGGACATGGTGGCAGTGGTGGGATTGGTGAAATGTAGCCAGATTCTGACTACATTTCAATAGTAGATGATTGCAAACAGATTATGAAGAAAGAAAGAGAGAAAGAAAGAAAGAAAGAAAGAAAGAAAGAAAGAAAGAAAGAAAGAAAGAAAGACTGAAGGATTTTGTTTGTTTGTTTTTTGTTTTGGGAGGGGGTGTTTGTCTGTTTTGTTTGTTTTGGACTGAGCAGCCAGAGGATGGTATTTACATTTACATCAACTGAAATGGGAAGAGTGAGTGAGTGTGAGCAATGGTGATGATCAGGAGCTCAGTTTGGGGCATTTGAATTAAGATGTTATTATAGTGTGCCCATTAGATATTCAAAGAAAGGAACAACCTGGTCAACCAAGCAAACAAAACAATGAAGAAAGAGATGCTCAGAGACCTTGAACATTACATAAGGTTATCTAATAACAAACATACTGTCAGAATGGGACACAGAAGAGCACCTGAGAAGGAAGAAAGAGGATCCCTAGAAGGAAAAGTAAGACAGGGGTAAAGGCAGCCTCTGCCTTTCTCATAATTTGGCCAGGAAAGAGAGAAAAGACCAGACAAAATTCACAACTCAGAAAAAAATGAAAAAATGTTACCTTATTGCTAGCTTCAAATATTCACTTTTTCATTAAATTCTTGATTGTCTCTACTAAATTTCTTTTAGCATTAGACATTCTTTAAGGAGATGTCTGGTGAGAATGTAGAGAATGGGCACGGGCTAAATGGCAGAAATCTCTTTGAACTTCTCTACTCACATGTACTGTAGATGCTTCCTGGTTACCAAATCTCAGAGCACTTTAGAGTTCCTGCAGGCAGCTGTCAATGTATACTGGGGACAAAACCTGTACAGTATATGCAAAGTATTTGGGATCAGTTTGGTGGTTCACACAGGTAGTAGCAAGAATTTCCCCAATTGGGGATCATTGCTCAAAGGATATCTGGAGATAGGTGAGGTTATAAACTGCTTCATATGATGACAATATTCTTTTATATTGATGCAAAAGAATGCCCAACTCAGAACCTTCTCCAAAGCTTCAAACCAGAAAGCCACTTGGTCCAGCTCTGGCCTGGAACAAACTTTGTAGAACTATAACTGGAGAATATTTAACATATTTTCCAAGAGAACAGGGAAGAGATGGATAAGAGAGAATGAAATATAATCATTGACCTGACAGAGACATCTAGATATCTATCTCTGTTCCCATGTAGCCAATTGGCTATTGGGGATAAGAAACAGATGATAATCCCAAGTGACTACAACTTTTCAAGCCTTCATCTCATTAAAATCCATCCATTACAAATGTGCATACCTTGTCTACTTTAAAAATACTAATTCAAACCAGGCAGCAGGAATATAAAGGGAAGAGAGAATGCAGGAATCAGGACCAGGTATGATGTCCTTTGTAGTTCAATATAAAAACTTAAGAAGAGTGATTTGAGGCAGGTACCTGCAAGAAAAACAAAAAACTAAATCAGGTTTTGCCAACTGGTTACCTATTGTCTCTCAGCACCAAGCCAAATCATCCATACTCTGTTTCTTTGCACTATATTTTCAATATTCCTATGCCAGATGGATTCCTGCTAGTTTCTGTCAGTGAGGGGGACTGGTGTGAAATTGGAAGGCAGGAGGAGGGAAGAACAAACTTTTTCTATTTGCAGTTCCTGCAAGTTTCTCTCCAGCTGCATTACATAGTTATAGTACCATAGAGACCACACCTCACAGAGGCACAACCACCAGCTGGCTACACTGCGTCAGTGACAGAGTATGAGCAACATCATGCCATTCCCACAGAGCACCCGCCTCATAACATCTCTCTCCCTCCGAGGTCTGAACACCAGCCAAGTGGTAAGCAGCCTTCTTAGAGAGCCAGCCAACAGCCACAGGATACATGCCACTCAAGGTCAAGGCACTGGCCATGCAGATTAGCCCTCAGAGCTCCTAGGTACAACATCATCATTTGTCCCTTTAGCCCCAATTGGGACTGTTTTCTATGGGGTACTGATGTTGATTTCACCCTGGCATTTTTGTTTCTGCCCTTTCAACCTTCCAATACTACAGTGTGATGATTTTAAAATACAAATTTTAATTCACCAACATTCTTCTCTCCAAAAAGTCAGGTCTGATTCATCTCAACTTGTATGTGGACTGGACATAGGGACTTGATTTTGATGAGTAGAATGATGGATCTTGATGGTGTGTAACTAGTTCATCAAGGTGTCACATCTTCCTCCTGCTCACTTTCTCAGGCTGTGCTCTGAGGGAAGCCAACTGCTATGTCATGAGGACACTCCAGCAGTCCTACGGAGAGGCCTAAGTGGTGAGGAATGGAGGCCTTTTGCCAACTGCTAGCAAGAAACTGCGGTCAGCTACCAAGACCCATGTGAGTAGGTCATCTTGGAAGCATATCCTCCATCTCCGATCAAGTCTTAGGATGGCTCCAATCCCAGTCAAAAGCTGGCCTGCAGTATCGTGAGGGATTCTAAGCTACTCCTGGATTCATGAACCTCAGAAACTTTGAGATAATATGTGTCTGTGGTTTCAGTTTGAGGTAATTGAGGTATGCCACCACAGATAATCATTCACCGAATAACCAATTCCTTCTATCAATGTCTTTCTCTAAAATATCTATCCTGGACCTTGATTGATAGAGGACTTTGTACTGTAAAGGATACTAGGAAACTGACCTTCAGAGATAGGATTCCTTATTCAGATTACTTACCTCTTTAACTTTGAACACAGATATAATCTCCTTGCCAGTGGTAAATGGGATACTGGTAATCTATATCAAGTGATGATATCAAGATGACTTAAATTATTCCCAGTGGCTGCTTGGGATGAATTATCTGCTGAAAGCAAGATTTTGAGTGACGAAGTATTTTAAGAACTTGGCAGGTACAGTAATAAGTACAACTATAAGAACTGAAGGTGAACTTCCTTCTGAGATCAAGTCATAAAGGACCAGAAAGTGTCTTTATGACCATAAAAGAACCTCTTATGTACTGGACTCATAAGGCAGATATGCCTAAAAATCAAACCCACAATATAGTCAGCTGAATTACAAGACTATCATAGAAAAAGAATTTATAGATACACCATTTTTCTGTGTGGGAAATTCAGACATTATTTGGAAGGAATGCATGCTTGACACTCAGAAGAAATTTCATTAATATTCCTGAGTCCCAGTTGCCAGCAGAAGTGACCCCCCCCCCTCATATTTTGAGGACAGTAGCCTTCCCTTGCTTGAGTCCACAGAGGTAACCCCTTAAAATGGAAGCCTATTCTTCTCACCACCTCTCACTACCTCAAGACCTATAACCAAAGACAGACCTCAATATGCTCTGGAAGGCAATTGTCAAAGCATATCTGGAGAGAGAGAAACTTTACTTCAAAAGAATAGCAAGACTAAAAGTAAACATTGGTAGAAAGCTGAGAATAGATGTGAGAATGAACTCCAAGGGTATTCTATCATATCCCGCGCTGGACCCCAGCCCACGAGGACCCAAGGAGACAACAATCATGCGTTGCTGGTTCAAACTTCTTTTATTGTGCGCTGTTTTTCCCTCCTTCTCCTCCTCCTTCTCCTCTTTTTTCCTTCCTTCCTTTCTCCTCTCTCCCTCTCCCAGGGACCCATGCGCTACTTATCAGCCCAAACAGTAAAACGTGGGACCAGAAGAGGCGTAGGCTTAGAGCCAATCAGGGCTTGAGCCATGAGGTGCCTGCGTATGGCCCTACAGCTCTCACCTGGGAGCATTCTCGGGCCATGATCTCTGACATGCTGGTGCATGCGCTCTGACGTGGCACAGCCCTCCTCTAGGATGTTACCACCTGATAGTTATTCGGCAGTCAGCTGTTCCTGGCACTCTGCCAGGCGCCATCTTAGGGCGAGGTCTCTCTGGGCCCGCCGGGCTAAGACCCCAATGTATTTAACCCAGAATGATTATAATATTAGATCAAATCAAATGTATTATTGTGGTTAACTTGCCAGAGAATGAAACAACTGTGAAGGGTTCTAGCAGTTTGGCTAAGTATCTGAAATATGGACTCAAAGGCAACCTAGTTCAGTCAGGACAGATGCCAGAATTTCCTTGACATAAAGTAAAAGAAATAATCAAAAGCTTAGGAAGACAGGATTACTTGACTACCCACCCCACCATGTTCCTGGAGAGAGGCCAGGTACACCCCCTTCACTAAGGCATTGAGTGGAGTATTAATGAGTGGAACATTAGCTTCCAGGAGAAGCCCTGTATTGGGTGGCTGTTTTCTGTAAGCCAGGGATGAGAGTGAGAAATGCCACCGTTGAAATGGGTTGCCTGATTTTAAAGTGGATGATGGAATTCTTGAATAAGAGCAAATAGTAACATTTAACCACTAAAGACAAAGTAAGTTAATTTCCATAATGAGCAGTCATGTTTGACCTGAAGGCATCTTCAGTACTGACTAATTGATCACAATGTTTCAATAATATAAATCAGCCTACTAAATAATTATATATGTGATATAATTATAATCAGAGAATCTAAGTAATCAGAAATCTGATGTGGATCTCCATAATGATGAAGCACATCTTTTTACCCTGTTCATAGGCTCAATTCGTAGGCTCAGTTTTTGATCCTTTGCAGAAGATTCTTTAGTATTGCCAAAATCATATTTTGCAATATTTCTCTAAGATTTCCACAAGAGAGGGTCCAATTTAATTCTCCTTATTGGCCTATGAAAAATGCAGATGGATCATGGGTTGTGGTAAAGTTACTCAGGTGACAATTTCAACATAGAATCAATTTCAGATATCATATCTTTAATGGGATAGTAGAATGTAGTTATTGGTTTAAAAATACCTTTTTATCTCAATCAAATTGCAAGTCTCACCCATAGCAGTTTGCTTTCACCTAGCAGGGATAACAGCATACCACCACTGTTTTGCAACAGTGAAAACTCTTCCATAGTCTGATATAATCTAGTTCCCAGAGATCTTGATCATCTTGACATTTCCCAGAATATCACAGTGTCAACTATGTTGATGAAATCATGCTCAACGGCCCTTATGAGAAGTGACTGGTAGGAACTTTATACGCCTTAGTACCATGCATACTAAAAAATAAGAAATAAACTCACAATTTTTCAGAAACCTACAACTTAGCTGTCTTTTAGAAATGCAACCTACCTACTGATACCATTGACCATAGACAATCCATCAAATAAGATATCTGAAATAGATGATCTCAAGTATTCACTTCATACTATTAAAATCAATGTAGTCCATTCAGGCTGATGTAACAAAATGCTGTAGACTGAGTAAATTATAAATAATAGATATATATTTCTCATGATTTTGGATGGTGGAGAGTCCAAGGTCAAGGTAGCAGCAGATTACATATCTGGTAAGGACTTACTCTTTGCTTCCAAGATTTTACTTCATTGCTGCATCCTCACTTGGCAGAAGGACAGAAGGACAAAACTAAGAACTTATTCTCTCCAGCCCTTTTATAAGGGCTCTTATCTCATCTGTGAAAATAAAGCCCTTATGACTTAGGCAAACCTAAAATCCCCATCTCTTAATAACTATTGCAGTGGGGATTAAATTACAACAGGAATCTTGGAGGGACCTAAACACTCAAGGCATGGCAAAATCCATATATCAAAAATCTGCATCTCTGGTATCTTCAATTTACAGAGGGTGCAACTAATTCCTTCCAAATACCAAGCTTTGCCATAATAACATTTGCTCAAGGACTAAATGTAATTTGACCTCATCATGTAATACAAAGGATTAAGAAGGGTGATCTGGCAATTAAGATGGAAAGATGGGGAGTGCACCATCCAAGCAAATTTATAATCATTATTTGCTCGCACTCTCTTACTGCCAGTTAATCCTAACAGTTTCTCCTACTTCTAGACTAAACATCAGAATCCTTCTATGTACAGTGCACCAAACCATTTCTACCAATCTCCTATGAAATAAAACTTTCCCTTAAAGTAGAGTGAATCCAACTATGGAACCAACCAAGATATCCATCAACAGACAAATGGATTACAAAATTATGGGATATACACACAATGAAAGTCTACTCAGCAATAAAGAAATACAAAATTATGTCATTTGCAGGAAAATGGATGGATTTGGAGAACATTATTTTAAGTGAGATTAGCCAGTCACAGAAAGTGAAAGGTCATATGTTTTCTCTCATATGCAGAAGCTGGGGGGTAATTAGGACATAAAGGGGACATTAGATAATGGAGGAGAAACTCCAGTAGAAACAGGGAGGTGATCTTGGGGGTGCAGGGAGGAGAATGAAGGAAGGAACACTTCTACTGACATTTTGCACATATGTGAGAATGCCAATGCCTATCTCAATATTTTGTATGGGGAGAGGGGAGTGAGGAAGAAGCTGGGGGAAAACTTAACAAGTGCTGGTACATGTATGTCACCATCACTGTGAACTATGCTGTGAGACCATAATGCACCAATAGAAGTATAAAAGAGAGGAAAAAATTTCCTAAAATAAGTAGAGCGAATCCATATATACATATTTTAAAATATGTTGTATAGGATAAATATATGCAATTTTTATTTGTGGATTAAAAAAATCTAATTTTTAAAATGAAAACAATTTCAATAATAAAATGAATCCAGGTACAAGTCTGTTGGGTAGAAATCACAAGAACTGACTGAAAGAGGGAGCAAAGTGAAAAGTAGGTATTGAAATACACATATAAAAGAGGAGAGCCAGAGAACTTGGTATAGTCAGGATAAGAACTATGACAGGTATCTATTATCTCTCACAGTAAATCAGTAATTCCTTCAAAAGAAAGCTCAGTTTTTTAACAGTAAACTACTTCTGGGATTGAAGAACCATGTCCTGAAAAATTACGTGGAAGCCAGTCAACAGTTTGCTTATTGTTGCAGGTGCATTGTGACTGTCTCCAGGAATCCACTTCAAAATATGAGCCAGCAGGAGCTCACATAGGCATCCAAGGACAAAGACCAGAGATCTTCCAAAAACAATTGAAAATAATATTTAACATCTGCTCTCCAAAAAGAATTGAAAATAATATTTAACATCTATCAGTTCTTAGAAGTATTACAAGCCTCCATAGTAAGAAAAAAGAAATCAAAAGCAAGTTAAGGGAGACTCTCAGAAAAGAGTATTAGACACATGAGCCAGTACTATTAGCACAGGTTATAAAAAAAAAAGCTCTCTGGTTAAAAAGCCCTGGGATTGAGAAAAGGAACCAGAAGCAAACACTGTGTTAAAGGATCTCAGTAATAGTCTGTTGTTAAATTAGAGTTGGAAAAATATCAATCCTAAAATGTTTTGTTGTTGTTGTTTTTGCTATTCTGATTTTATGTAATATTTCAATTTAATAAAAACATTAGAGCTTTTTATTTTTACTCTAGTGATGAAATACACTCCTAGCCCTTTTTTATATTTTATTTTGAGACAAGCTTGCTAAATTGCCCATGCTGGCATTAAACTTGCAATCCTCCTAAGTCAGCCTCCCAAGTAGCTGGCATTACAGGCACGCACCACTGCATTGGGCTGAAAACCTTGTGTTTTTTTGTTTTTGTTTTTTTCTTTTTTTCAACCAAAGCTGAGGAATAGATTGATCAATTAATTTCATTCTAATTCATGTCAGAAACAACACTCCTCTTGGAAATGGGAAGTAAGTGAACACTGGCCTGAATATATACTGCCTTATTTTCAACTGTCAGGGACATGGAACCACTAAAAGGGCAGGCAAATATTAACTGTTAGACTGTTTGTTAGACTCCAACATGGAGCCTATGATGTCATCATATAGGCAGAGGAGGTAGATGAAAAACTTACTGATTAAATCACTCCATTCCAATCACAATGCCTTTTTCTGTTCCTCTGCAAACCAAATGTTATACTTGCTATTTCCTTACCCTTGAGTATCTTTTCCCCAGAAAACCATCTACCTCACACTCTTTTTCTTTCAAGTCTCTTCTTTGAGTCACTTTCTTATGGAAGCCCTTTCTGGACTCTACTTAAAAGGTCAACCTCCTTCCCTGCTTTATTTGTTTTTGTTTGCACCTATTTCTACCTAACACAGCATGTGTTTTACCTTTTTTCTTTCTGCTGTATACCTCCCCACTGGACTATAAGTTCCATAGGGTAGGTGTATTTTTTTTAATTACTTTATCTGCAGACCTTAGAATAGTATCTACCATATAGCAGACATCCTGTAGATATCTGTTGAATGAATAAAAGACATACAATCATGTTCACAATGGGAGACGAAAAATGTCAAGGAGACCTATATCTTTCAAATCTTCTCCCATTCTTTCTGAGACCAGGAAAATTTCACCTACATCTCAAATATACTCTATTTTATAATTTTATTTCAAAAATATCAAGCTGTTTGGGGAGAAGATAACTCTGGAAAATTATGACTGACCTAGGAAATTTCGAAACTTTTATTCCCTGCATTCTTCATAATACATTGTACTATACGTATATAAAAATGAAAAATAAGTAGAAATCAATCTCATTTTTAAAATATGAACTTTGTAAGTGTTATTGGACTATATTTATAGTGCACATTTTAAAAGTATGCAGGTTTAGCTTTAAAATTCATTACTATTTCACAACTTACAATTTTAAAATTAATGGATATTTACTTTTTGCAGTATTAATATTTCTATAATTAACACATTTACTAATCCAGTAATATTCTTATTGTATTCTTCGTGTGCACTATAGGACATTGTTAACACTCAGCTTTGAGCCTTCTTCAGGAGCTCCTCTCTGAAAGTAGACTAGGAAATGAGAACACACTGATGGAAAATAGATTTGAGAAATTGAAGACATTTAAGCAATGCAGATGATCAAAAATATATAATTCCAATAAGCACAGAGGCTGAACCAAAGATTTTGCCTGCATGCGTGTTAATAGGCCTTTATGGAGAGATCCCCAAAAGAGATCACAACAAAATCGCCATAAGGAAGTTCACATATGTGCCTCATTTGGAGTAGACTCTGGGGGAAGGGTACATGGAAAGGACTATTTTGGATGTAGAGAAATTACAGAATAATGAGGGAAAGGACACATGAAGGCAATAATCAAATTAGGCCTATCCCAAGCAACTCAAGATACAAACATTATTTTCTTATGATATGCAGATTTAGAGTCAATGAAATTTCCTTTTTAGCAATTTTCAGGGGTGTGTTAAATCAATCTCTGTGGTTCACAATAAAGCCCAGATAATTCAGATCAAGTAAGACCTACACTCACTGTTTCCCAATTATTTCACAATGAAGCAAATGCAATAATATTCTTTCCCTTTCAACCCCACTTAGTTGTGCTTCATTGTTTGAAGACAGAGCTTTATATCTAAACAAAAGATAAGGCAAATGTCTTGTGAAATTTTGAGGGCTGATGCTTCAATTTAATTAACCTGGTAAGTTCCTGTTTCAAAGTCTCCCTTTATATATGACTACTATATACACTTTATTTATTAAATTGATTTTTATCTGTCAACTGTCAAATGTAGGTTCAAAAAGGTCAGTGATTTTTGTTATTAAAATTATTTGATCCACTTATATCTTCTCAGCATCTATTGTAAGCCTGGCACTTTGAAGGCACTAAATAAATATTTTGGAATAAATGAATGAATGAATGATGCTGTTAAAGAAGCCTCCAAAGTGCATAAATATGCATAAAATACTGATTCATAGTATGTGAGCATCTACATAAAGACTGAACATCATATAAATTATCTTAAAAGCCTGATTTAGATCAACTCTTCTTGATAGATATAAAGGGGGTTCTCAGCTTTGAGAACTTATAATTCTCAAGAGAAATCAAAACTAATCCATGAAATACTTAAGGAATGCAGAAATATTATAAAATAAATCAATTAACTTTTACTTATATAGTTGAAGGTCATGAAAGAAGAAAAAAAATGAAAACAATGTGACTTCATGGAAAGTTTCTTGAAGAAAATAAAATCTGAATCAGGCCTTGAAGGATAAGAATAACTTTAGTATGGAGAAAGAAAAGCAGAGTATACACAGGTTTCAAAAATCATGATTCATGATAAGATACAGTAAGAAGATAAGCTTGAAGGGAACTTGGGAGTTCACACCAGAGAAATTAAATGATACATGCTAATGTCAGGCTAAGTCTCACTAAGTTGCTGAGGCTGTCCTTAAACCTGCAATTCTCCTGTCAGCCTCCCAACTAGCATGGCATGTTCACCCTGCCAGCTGAGAGATATTTTATAGTACTAAAAAGAGAAAGGATCAGGAAAAGTAGCACCTGTACTCCCAGTCAGTACTTGGGAGGCTTAGGCAGGAGGATTGAAGTTTTGAGGCCAGCCTCCGCAACTTAGTGGTTGCTTTTGGGGTGAATAAAATGCCATTCTATTATGGCTGTAGTGATGGTTATACAACCATACATGTTCATCAATTTATATTGTATACACACAATTGGAAAATACTATTTTTTATAACTTTTTAGTATTTTATTTTTAATTGACATATAATAATTGTATCTATTTAGTGTACAGTATGACATTTCAACATACAGATACAATGTATAATGATTAGATCATGATAATTAGCATATCATTTGCCTAAGACATTTATCTTTTCTTTGGGTTGAAAACATTAAAAATTCTCTCTACCAGCCGGGCATGGTGGCACACGCTTGTAATCCCAGCATTCGGGAGGCTGAGACCAGAGGATCCGGGTTCGTGGCCAGCCTCAGCTACCACGGCATTCTGCAGCTTAGTGAGACCCTGTTTCAAAATAAAGAATAAAACAGTAGGGCTGGGGGTAATGCTCAGAGGTAGAATGCCCCTGAGTTCAACCCCTAGTACCAAAAAAAAAAAAAAAAAAAAAAAAAAATCTCTCTCTACCAGCTATTATGCAATTAATTTTTGTCAACCATAGTTACCTTGCTGTGCCATAGAACCTTGGAAGTTATTCCTCATATCCAGTTGCACCCTTGTACCCATTAACTGCCCTCTCTCCATTCCCTTCTTCCCCACATTCTTTCTAGGCTCTGATAACCACTGTTCTATTCTCTATGCCTGTGAGAACATTTTCTATAACTTTTAACTAAAAAACACTACAAAAATATGATTCATATGCCTTTTGCTCAGCATTATGAACCCTTGAATGCAAGGACTATATATCACTAATGTCCCTCAGAGTCCCCAAAACGTGACCGATATTTAATAAATAAAGAAGTAAGTAAAGATATGGATGAGCAACTAGCAAGGAACTCAGTGTCCTATGAGAAAACATGAAAGAATGTTTACGATCAGTCTGTTTGCCTTAAGTCCTAAAAATACTGCTATACTAGTATTATAGAGGTTCTTGAGGTTTATTTAGACTTAATACAGTGTCCTGTTTTCCTGTCAGTCAGTTCTTTATAAGACATCATACTGCCTTGTATCAAGATTCTTTCTTAGCTTTGGCTTCTGTCCAGTAAAAAAAAAAAAAAAAAAAAAAAAATCCTGGCGAGGCTTTTCCACATATATTGATACCCTTATTACTACTTGAAACTCCTGAAATTTCATTTCATTTATTGGTCCGTTTTCCAAATGACACTCTCCAAGAACTTGTATCATCGCATTTCTTTGGCAATTTCAGATACTTGTTTGGATGACCTGGGAATAAAGTTTGATTCCAAGGTGAATCACTTCATATATAATTCAATTTTTAATAACCCCAAATTGAGTCTTTTAGCTGCTTTCTCCTCAAAAACTAATTTTGCTTGTCAACAAAGTCTGAGCCAGCACCATAGGTCTAGAATTCAGACTTTACTTTGTTTTTCACTTTTAAAAAACTTTTAAGGTTTACTTTTTCCCAAGAACCATATATGTGCCGCACAGATATATTTATATATATCAAAGTTCCAAGTCGGCAGTTTGCTTAGATCTACTACATTCTGCTTTCCAAGGCTGAGCCACAGAGTTGGGGCACTTGGTATCTTCAGCCACTTACGCCACAGCAATTACTAATGAAGAACAAATCTGCTCATATCAAGTATTAATACTCATCAGATCTACAGACAGGCTTACTGCCTTCCAGGGGACCTGGCTCAGCTAAATCATGTAGGGAGATAGGGAGAGTATGTTTCCTATGGTCACACTCTGTTGTGTGACCTGTGACCATGCAGCAGTGTCCATTAAGTGGTAAATTATATTAACAGAAATATTTGTTATTGGAAAATATCCTCTTTTACTTAAGTCAAAAGAGCAGAAAATTAGTAACAGATGTGGGAGACCCACTTCATAAATTCCTATATGGTTGGCACAAACCATCTCCTTAGGTCCCCTAAAGACAGATGGGAGTCAGCCATTATTGGGGTTGATAGCCTTTTGAAAGAGTCATTCAAGCACCGACCTGTTTTGTACCACAAGATTCACATGGAGAAACATGGGAACTGACTTACAAGGAGATAATTCTAGATTTAATAACAAGTCCGTAGACTCTCTAGGTTAGTAACTGAGTTTGCACAGAAATGTGATCAGTAAGCATTCAATAATAACCTTAACTGAAATAAATGTGAAGTCTACTATACTATGTCCTCTCCCTATAGCTACCCAGGTGATTACAGTCTGCATACTTATTTCCTAGGACCATGAGCACTCCATAGTCTCATTACATAGGACCTTCCTTGCAGGCCTGAACATTCTCACATGCTATCCAAAGAAATGAGCAGGTGTAATGGTGCATGCCTGTAATCCCAGTACTTGGGCGGCAGAGACAAGAGAATCACAGGTTCATAGCCAGCCTCAGAAACTTAGTAGAGGCCCTCAGCGGCTTAGTGAGACCCTGATTCAAAATAAGAAACAGAATAGGGCTGGGGTTATAACTCAGAGGAGGTAGAATGTTCCTGTGTTCAATCTTCAGTAGGAAGGAAGGAAGGAAGGAAGGAAGGAAGGGAGGGAGGGAGGGAGGGAGGAAGGGAGGGAAGGAGGAAAGGATGAAAGGAGGAAGGGAAAGAAGGAGGGAAGGGAAGAAGCTGTTATGCAGGAAATGAAAATCCGAATATCCAGAAACTAAAGGAGAAAGCAGTAGCCATTCATTCATTTCAAGCATATTAAACAATAACACTTTTTATTTATTGGCTAATATGAAAGTAGAGAAAGACTGTACAGCCAAGTGCAGTGTAACCCCAATAGTCAAAAGAGCTATTCTGAACACCTTAAAACTTCAAATTCAAAAATGCAGAAGTGTTTTCTCAGTTTCCTGAATTCTTTTCCAGATCATTCCAAGAAAGAATTCTAGGTTTCCTGTGTATCTCCTCAAAATGCCTTTTCAACTTCCACTACATCTTTAGCAATGTTTGCACCAGCTTGAATATTTGCCAAAACAGCATCATGAATCACAGTTTTCCTGTGGAGCTTATAAATAAGATGATTCACACACTATAAATTCGAGCTGCACCAACTTCTATATTCCACGTATTAATTCATTTGCATCTTATACTTTCTGTGTAATTGTTAATACTTTCATGGATCTTTGAATTATCTGTTTGGTTCTAGACCGAGTTTTTATTATTTCATGAGATTAACTCATTCTGCTAAGTAAATAAGAATGTGAAGGCTATTCTTTTGAGAATTAAAAAACAAAAACAACTACAAAAAATAATTTTTGCCTAATGCTCCCCACTGTGAGAAGTCATGTGAGGAGTAAAAGGCCACTGGAATCTGAATAGCTGATCATATTTGCTTACTAGTTCAGTGGCCACATTATCATTTTTTAAAATGTAGAACTATAGTTACGGGCATTGGCTATTTCCCCTCATATTAATTTGCTGTGAAAACAACAATGTTCTTTAAATGAGTCTTTCTGTATATGCTAGTCATTTTGGCTATCAAATAATTAGTTTAAATGTTAAAGTATACTGAAAAAGAAATCACAGGAATTGCATTTAAGTATTTTTCACTAAATCATTAATTCTTTTGAGACTATTTTTTAACGTTTAAAGACAAAAACAAATAGTAATTTAAAATAGCTGATGTTTTCATGAGTAAAATCATTATTGGGCTACAACAAATACACTGGTTCCTGAATATTCTACTGAATCCACTCTGATATGCTTCAGCTAAGGAAAAGACAACATCACTGCTTCAGAACTGTTTATGGTAAAGGAAGCTAATGGATTAAAACAATTTAGATCAATAAGTTTCTATAGAATGTTGGCTCTGCAGAATGTGGCTGTAGCTCTGAAGCACCAGACCAAGCAAATTTGACAAATAGATGCTATACTAATGTATCTTTCTGTTACATGGAGATAGACAAAAGAAGGGAGGCTGTTTAGAAATTAGCCTCCATTTGTTTTTTATCTTCTACAAGATTAATTTTCTAAGATATCATTTATATGTTAAACCTCTGTTCCCATCAAAAGACCTAACAGCATCTATTCCTAAACTACTCTACTGTTTGTTTTGCCCCAATAATTGGTGAGACTTAGAATGTTCCCATTTCTACCAAATGCCCGACATCTTGGATTAACACTGGAAACAATTACCTTGGGAAGCACACAGGTGAGTACAAATAGTGTGGTGTGCTCAGATGTAAATATTAGGAGACAGTGACAGCGGCACAGCAAAAGCACATAGATAAGGGAAAACACAGATCTCCCTGAACTTTCAGCCACTCATGACCTCTGGAAAAGAAATTTTTAGCTGATTTTGCAATGGTAATATTCAGGACGCACAGTTCTTGAATAAGGCTCTAGGAGTTTGGTCCTGTCAACCAGGTATACTCCCCTTCCTCTAAGGAAAAGGAGCAGTGCTTTGCTGTATTGAGCATCTGTTCACTGGTGAGTATGAAATAAGCATGAAATTGTAGAAACTTGTTTCTTAGAAAGCAGGTGAGCAATTGATTTCCAGCCTCTGGGAGAGCTATAGACAGGCCAGCATGAATAAATCCATTGGTCTTACAGTGAGCTAAACCTGAGTTTGAAGCATTAACACTTCTTACCTGCTTAACTTGGAAAACCTACATTAAACTCTGTGACAAGCTTCCAAGTTTGTTTCCTCATCAGAATAGTGACTTCTCCTTTAAAGAGTTGTGGTAGACTCTATGAAATCATCTTTAGCAAAGTGACAATTCTATAGATATCTTTCAATTAGTAATAATGAAGGCTGTCATAGTATTTTGCATTTTGTTATTAAAGATGGAAGAGCCGGGCGTGGTGGCGCACGCTTGTAATCCCAGCATTCGGGAGGCTGAGACCAGAGGATCCGGGTTCGCGGCCAGCCTCAGCTACCTAGTGAGGCACTCCGCAACTTAGTGAGACCTGGTTTCAAAATAAAGAATAAAAAAAAAATAGGGCTGGGGATGTAGCTTGGAGGTAGAATGCCCCTGGGTTCAATCCCTAGTGCCGAAAAAAAAAAAAAAAAAAGATGGAAGAACTAGAATTCCAGGGAGGTTTTCCAAACCAGGACATAGGAAAAGCAAAGACCAAACAAACAAAAAGACAAGGATTCATCTATAGAAAATAGGGTACAAAATTGGGATGTTGTGACAAGATCTAAGCAGGGATGATTAGGTGGAGTCTCGATCTATATTCTAAATGGGCACTCCAAGGAGAACCCAGCTCTTGGAGTTTGATTCAAATGCAAGTGATAAATCAGGAGAGACAGTCCGTGAAGGCCAGAAACCACAAACAGACTAATGGGAGCATCATAGAGATCCAGAAAGATGGGCCAGGAGCCTTCTAAAGCAAGATAGATGACTAATATTTTCCTGCACTATTATTCCCAGTAAAATTAAAGAAGCAATATGTAAAGAGAATAAAGTCAAAAGACCAGAAGCTTTTTACTAACTTTTGTACTGGACTATAGATAGCAAACACATTCATGCAATGAACAAATATTTTTTAAATGCCTGCTAAGTTGATCTGTGGATCCTGCTCTCATGGAAGTTATGTTTTATTAAATAAGATTTAAAAAACATAAATGAATCAACTAGTGTTATGGACTGTATGTTTGTATCACTTTCCAAATTCCCATGTTGAAATCTAATCTTCCATGTGATGGTATTTGAAAGTGGGACCTTTGGAAAGTAATTAGATTAAAGGGGTATAATTCTCGTGAATGGGATTAGTGCCTTTGTAAGACTAGGCCAGAGAGCTAGCCTTTCTTCCATGTGAGGCTACAAGGAGAAATCAGCTATCTGCCATCTGGAAGATAACCATCCTAGAACTTGACCATGCTGGCACCCTGATCTCATATTTCAGCCTCCAAAACTATAAGAAATTAATGTTTGCTGTTTAAGCTCCCTAATCTATGATAATTTACTATAGCAGCTCAAACTAAACTGACTAGATGAGATCACAAGGTAAGAGCCATGAAAACATTAAAGCAGGTGGGATTATGCTGTAAATACAGTACTTTCCAGCACAGACCCACCTTTAGGACTGAAAAATTTATTCCCCCAGTTGTTTTGAAGGGTGTAGACTAAAAACTTTAAACTTTACAAGATCATTCTTTTTCAGGTGCTCATTGACTATCCAACGACAGGGCACAAAACTGCAACCTCTTCCTTCAACTCAGAGTGACTCTAAAGGTCAGGATGGTGTTAACTGAGGCCTGACCATGACTATATCAAGCCCAACTTCTCCATCACTCTCTGCTGCTCCCATCCCTCCAGGCACAACTGTTCATCATGATGGCACTCACTGACAAACTTCCTTTGTGGGTATCCCCTTCTCAGACTCCACTCCCTAAGGATCTGTGATAGAATTCTAAGACTGCCCTAATATTTCTGCCACCTAGTGCACACAGCTTGTATAATCCTCTCCCATTGAAAGAATTGTGAGTGTGACGGAGTATTATTCCCATGATTAGAATACACCACTTGGGCCAGATGTGGTGGTGTATGTTTGTAATCCCAGTACTTGGGAGGCTGAGACAGTGGGATGCCAGGTTCGTGGCCAGCCTCAGCTACTTAGTGAGGTCCTCTGCAACTTAGTGAGACCTTGCTTCAAAATAAAAATAATATAAAATATGGCTTGTTGGTATATCTCAGAGGTTCAATCCCCAGTAACACACACACACACACACACACACACACACACACACACACACTACTTGGCAAAGAGAGAGAGGCATTCTGTAGATGTGATTAAAATCCCTAGTCAGCTAAGTTTGAATTAACAAGATAGAAGATTACCCTCTGTGGATCTGACCTTAACAAAGATAGTATGACTCTGGTTTTGAAAATATAGCTGTGGTGCTATGAGAGAAGCTTGTGGCTAGGACTAGCCAACACCAGGAAAAAATGGGGCCCTCAGTCTCATGCAACCAGTCCTGCCAGTTACGTAAATGTGCTGGAAATGGACTCTTTCTTAACCAAGCTTCCAGATGAGAACACGGCCTAGACAATAACTTAATTTCATCTTTAATTTTAATCAGGATCTCAGACTTCTATCCTACAGGAAATATATGGTAATAAAAGGGTGTCATTTATAATATTAAGGTTTTGGTAATTTTTTAGGCGGTAAGAGAAAATTACTACAGGAACACAATCTGTGAGGTTATATTGATGGAAAAACAGAATAAAGATAGCCAAATGTGGGAATGAGCATTGAAGATGGTTACAAAGAAACATGAAACTTTTTTCCTGAAAAATTCCCAAGGACTCCAACTTAAAATCAACAGATATATAAAAAAAGGGGGAGCTGTGGAGCTGAAAGCAGGAAGGCCACAGCCTTTGGAACAGCTGGTCAGGGGTCTCTTCCCTTCCCCTATGTTTAGAAAGCAGTTCACAGCAGCATTTTGCTCAGTCTTTGACAGAGTATGTTTTTGTTTAGAAAGGACCCAAGATGACACACTAAAATAAAGATACATAGCAGAGTATACAGTAATTCTGGCCTCTACCATAATTTTGAAACAAGAGAAAGAGAAGAGCACCCGGCTTAGGGAGAGTGTGGCTTGTAAGTTATCATACGAACCAGTATTCTTTAGGGAATGAAGGGGGGTGCTACTAGTAATTATGATATAACAATAGGTACACACAAGGAATGATGATCACCCTACTGGACAGTGAAATACACTAAAGCCCTTCACTGCAGAAAAAAGACTTCCTATAGCTATTGTTGAGATTTCTGTCAACCTATTCCTCATCCTTTACTGTCTTTTAACAGAATCCACCCACATGCATAGAATCTGCAGGCAAAGTCCTTCCACTCAGAGGAAGAACTTTGAATAAATAAACCTAAAATGAGCAAAGGAAGTACATATCAGCTACCCTTTGGTCAAATCAACACAATCCTTTACTCATATCTAAAGGAACCAAAAATATTTGCTTGAAAACCAAGAGCATGAGAATAAATTTTCAAGATGAAAAAACATAAAGACTGGTCTACTATGAAACAAAAATGTTATCATAATAGGAAAAAAGCGTCAGAGTCATTCTAATCTCAGAGTGTCTCCATTAACATTCTTACTGCTATAATTCAATGCAATTTACCACACAATTTAGAGAAAGAAAGGAAGATTCATGTCCTCAGTTTTCTGAAGACTCCCAGTTCAGTCCATGTAAAGTCGGTATCTGTGCATCTTAGGGCATGTTGGCAGGAAACAGAAAGAGGGAGGGAGCAAGGCTCTCAACATCCTGGAGGCCAGAAGCGAGCGAGAGAGAGATAGAGATAGAGAGAGAGAGAGAGAGAGAGAGAGGATTCAAAGGCAAGAGAACAGTCCCTATAGCCACACCCCCCGGGGCCCATCTTCTGCAGCCACCCTCCACCAGCCTCGGTCACCACCCAGACACTGATGAGATTACATCCCTCATGACTAGACTGCATCAACCCTGAGCTCTGCAGAGAACATTCTATATCTGACCATAAACAGAGAGATTAAAAAGCTCCTCCACCATAATAAAGCACGGACAAGCTATTACAAAAAGGGGCAATCCAGAAAGGAGCACTTTGAAACTAAATATATCTGCTGAAATTAAAACACAAATAGAAATGCTGAATGAATAGAATGGCCATCAATGACATTGGAAAAAAAAAAAACAAACAAGGAAATTTCCAAGAACATTAAGCAAAATGAAAAAGTATGAGGAAAATGAAGTTCAATATGGAAGAAACACCCAGAAAATCCAAGAGCTATTTAATGGAAATAATATAAAAAAGATAAAACAAGTAAATGAGGAAGGAAAACACATTAAAATAAGATATATCACTTCTCTGAGCTAAAACATACATACACAAGTTTTCATATTGAAAATGCCATCTAATTACCAAAGTGAAGATCCATAGTTAGAAATATTCTGATAAAAGTTCAGAGCTACAAGGACAAAATGAGAGTCTGAAATTTGGGGGTTTGGGTGTGGGGACAGGTTTCTTTACATATTAACTCCAAATGCATGAAACAATGTCACAGTTCCTTTAGGCTCATAGGAAAAATCAATTTGAACCTTTATTTCTATAACCTGTTAATTATCAATTGAGTATAAGAATAAAATCAAGACATTTTCTGATATGCAAAAGTATAAAAACTTACCTCTCATATATATTCATTTTTAAAGGAATCACTTGCATATGTATTTCTGTAAAAATATGGCATAATGAAAACATATGTCTCTTCTGTGAGTAACAAAAAAAAGAACAGCTAGAAATTCAGGAAAAGGAAACCAAATGCTTTATCAAAAAGTCATTCAAGTATGAACAAAATTATAATGTGGCATGATTTTGAGTTATTGACTGAATTTAAGAGATGCCACTTTTCCTTGATACTTGGAGTATTCATCATTAAATGTCACATATTTAATGACATAGGATTACATTTTTCTCCCTTGAGGCATAGCCAAAGCACTTTGCTCTTCAGTGAATAATATGTACAGAATAATAAAGTTGTAGATGCTATTTAAGGATGTTCAGTTTTTCATATAGACTTATATACAGCATTTAGAAGATTTAATTATAGAGCAGACAGAGTGTTTTAAAATCTTAAAGATATAAAATAATACAGAAGTCCAGATAACAGAACCAGGAAATAGAATTGGCTACAGTCATGCAATGAAGTTTATTTAATTAAGCACTCTTTGAGTTATTGATTCAAAGCTCATTAATTCTACCTTCCCTTGCAATGAATAAGGACGGCCAAAAGTAGATCCAAGTCATCAGGGAACTCCATATCATATTTGAACACAGGAAATCAGACACATCATCAAAGAAATAATTTTCTTCACCCCAAATCATCCCTTTCACTCCCCACACTTCCAACACCCTACTTCCTTTTGCTTTTCCTCATAGTTCCTTAGTGAACAATGACAAATAATTTGCAATTCCTGGATGTCATAGTAGTTTTCATTTGCACAACCAAGTCTGTACATAGCTTCCATAATGAGGCATCGTAAGTACATCATGAGCCTCGTTTTCTCACAAAATGAAAGTTCACACATGCTTGATTCTGATGAGCAAGATCAACCCTTTAAGTTAATTAATGCATCAGTTATTACAATAGAATAACTTAGAATTTGTAACAGATAAACCTTAATATCTCACTGGCTTAACATACATAGATTTATTTCTTTCTTAATAGGGGGTTAGGGAGAGTTAGGCGTGGTGGCGCACACTTGTAATCCCAGCATTTGGGAGCCTGAGACTGGAGAATCCGAGTTCATGGCCAGCCTCAACTACCTAGGAGGCACTCCGCAACTTAGTGGGATCCTGTTTAAAAATGAAGAATAAAAAATAGGGCTGGGGGTATATCTCGTAGGTAGAATGCCCCTGGGTTCAATACCCAGTACCACACACAAAAAATAGGGGGTGATGGAGCTATTTGAGCATCACTCAGTTCTTCTAAAACCTAAGCTAACAGAGGCTCTGCCATCTTCAATATATGATGGTCAAAGAGCCAGGGACGTAGCCATCCAGCCAACAGATAGCATAATACTTCCATATAATGTAGACATTTCTAAAAGTGGGATTCATCATTTCCATCCATATTACATTGGTCAGGACTTAGTGACACCTAATTGCAGGAAAATCTGGAAAATATGAAATATGATCTAGCTCATTGCATAAGTGAAGAGGGGAAAAGGGTTTGGTAAATATCTAGCCAGTTTGCCACAAAGAATGTTATTTAAAGAGTTAACAAATATCCAAAATGTTTGTGGCATAGTTAGTTAACTCTAGCTAGTCAGCCCTAGCTCATCCTTTAGTTTACAAGGAACTGAAGAATAGGGGACATGGCTTAAATATCTTTGCTTTCTTAGCACCTTCACTTGCACAAGTAGGTGTTTGAGAGCATCTTGAAGGAATTAATTTACTTAATTATATTCTAGTAGCAAGACAAATTAATGCAGCTACCAGAGTGAAAAATAATCTCTTTTCTCAATGAAAAGATCAAACCAAGTATTTTGAACCAATTATATTTATATCAAAATAAATACAATACAATGAACCCATAATTTGTTATCCCAAATAATAGCTGAGCAAGTGAATTTCAATATTTGTTTTATTATTGAATGCAAAAGCAATGGTAAAGACTGCAAAACATACGCATTCTCTCATTTTTCTTAAGAGAACAAAAATAGGCAGGAAATGCTTAATGATACAATGAATTGGTAATTTCCTAATTTGCTACAAAAGAAGAAGCATTTATCAGGTGATGTTTACATGTGTACACTGCAACAAACCATTAAAGTAATAGACTTCAATCTAATTAATCAACCAAGCAAATAAGTCCTCAAATACAGCAACAGTTATAGGGGTGCCTCAATCTCCAATTCAAAGTCCAAGGAAATGATGAAAGAGAAACAGTAACCAATGGAGAAAAACTTTCAAAAATAAGATAAGAAATCACATGTGTTGGTGGACATGGTTTGTGAGTAAGAAATCCAAATGCAGGTGGAGCAGGGAGTAAAGATGGAAAAGAGTTGCCAAAAGGCATCCACTCTCTTGTAGTTTAACTATGAACCATTTCAGTATCATCCATTAAGCATAAACCAAAGTACATCAAAAGCAGTTTGAAGATGTGAGAAAGCATGGTAGTACAAAAAAACTCATTTGACAGGTATACAAAACACCCTTTATGAAACAGGGACTATTTACACATGAATATCCTGAAGATAATATCAAAAGTGAAGGCCGGGGAGGAAACTATTTAAAACAGTGATGGCGGTAGTCACCGATACTGGTAAAGACAAGTTCTACAACATGATGATTAGGTGACTGGCTGAGATGGGTTGAAGACAAGATGACTACAGAGGAGGCCAGGAACCTCGAGGCCAGATCATTGGTAAGATTATATAAATATTCCATGATGTAAGATGGGGCTACATCTGGATAAACCCATCATACATTAAAAATACCCCAAACCACCTCACCCACTGAACATCATAGCTGGGCACCATGGTATGCAGTAGAATGTGGGCTGTTCACCCTTGTGAGCTTGTAGCTGACAGGAGCTCAAGGTCTCAGCCTCTGCTCAGCATCAGGAGAGAGTACCGTACTACATTTCACTAGCCTGGCCTAAGGATCAAATTCAAATTTTAAAATATGATTTTTGCTGAATATGTATCACTTTACATCACAGTAAAGTTGAAAAATGGTAAGTCCAACCATCATAAGTCAGGGACCATCTGTATATGCAGATAATTTAATAGCCAAGGAGGATGCCAGGAGTGATATGGAGAGTTTGACAGTGAGCAGGGAAAACCTCTCGAGATCCAAGGGACCCAGGACTCAGGGTAAAAGTGCTATGCAGATGGTGGAGCTTGATGACATGAGATCCAAAGGTCGGTTCTCTTTCATGGGGGAAGCTGTGAGAATAGTTTGCAAACACCAATAGAAAAAGCCAGGAGGTAGAAAAGGTGTGCTAGAGAAAATAGGCACCTTATGACAGGGCTGCAGGGAAGCAGTGTCCTTGGGGGAAAAGCTAGGGAAATGCAGTAGATTTTGCTAATGATGGACTATTGTGTTCTCTCTGAGTGAATATCCCTGAGTTGGCAGGATTCCTGCAATAAATGGTGCTTTGAGATGCTTTTTGAATGACTGAGCAGTGCATTCAAAAGTGCTAAAGACTAAGAAACAAGTACCAGGTCCCTCTTGCTCCTCCATACTCTGAGGAAGAGGAGCCATGTAAAAATTTTTTTTTCTTTCTTTTTTGTTTTTTGGTGTTTTTAAATTTTAGTAGTAGTAGTAGTAGTAGTAGTAGTAGTAGTGATTGAACCCAAAGGAATTCTACATCTGAGCTATACCATAGTCCTATCTATCTATCTATCTATCTATCTATCTATCTATCTATCTATCTCTATTTTTGAAACAGGGTCTTACTAAGTTGCTGAGGCTGGCCTTGAACCTGTGATTGTCCTGTCTCAGCCTCCCAAGTACTAGGGTTATAGGCATGTGCCTACATGCCCAGCTGCCATGTAAAAGTTGAAACCTGAACACCCAGGCTCGTAAGCCCAGAAAAGTAAACTGTGTTTCAGGTGCCAATGTGACATATCAGTAAATTCCATTTACTTTTATTTTATATTTGGGAAACGGTTGGCTTTTTAAAATCAAAGCTTGGGACTCTAGTAGTGATTAGGCCATTAAATGATGAATGCTGAATAGATCAGCACACTAGCTGGACTGCCAGATTAAATCAGGCAGGTTTCATTAGGATTTCAGAAAGATGCTCACATTTTTGTATTTGAAATTTGTTGTAGTTTGCATTGCTATGAGTCTCACCAGATTTGGGGATGTAAAGGAAAACAAGGAGAAAATGATCCACAGTATTATTGTTTGTTTGTCTTTGACCCCCCCAAAATGTGAAATTATTTGTTATCATTATAGTATTTTACATATATACAAATAAAATAGTCAATAAGAACATTTCTAGAGAATTATCCTCAAGAGAAACTTAATTCAGATATACCTTTGGGTAGGGGGTCCTTATAAATGGATACCCATGCGCATTTATTTATAGTTATGAATTTCAGACTTTTTGACCACAATCCAGAGTAAGAAATAAATTTTAATTTTAGTCTAGAATACATATACATCAACAAAGGTACTACACATATGAAATAAAATTTTAATGAAAAAATATTTGTTCTTAGAATGAAAAGAGATACTCTCATATTTTTATTCTATTTCCTATTTTAAATGTTGATGGATAACAGGCATGGTGGCACACTCCTGAAATCCCAGTAGTTGGGAGGCTGAGAGAGGAGGGTCATAGGTTCAAGACTTGCCCCAGCAATTTAGTGAGACTCTCAGCAACCTAGCAAAACTCTGTTTCAAAAATAAATACATAAAATAAAGTAGGCTGGGGATGTATCTTGTAAATAAAATGCCCCTGGGTTCAGTCCACAGTCACACACACACACACACACACACACACACACAATTTTTATTATGACTTATTAAACTGACCTCATGATGCATTAATTGGTCACAACTGACAGTTTGGAAAGCATTGATCTTTGAATGGCCATATAGAATTGCCCTATTCTTTGTTTTTCTATACTATCAAAGTTACAATTTTTATTTCTTTAGTCTCTGAAATAGAATAAGTACATCAGCATCTTAAAATAAACAATAACTAGAATAAGATAAAAAATTGTACAGTGATCGTTACAAAAAAACATTTAATGAGTGTTGGACATAAAACTAAATTTGTCATATTCACTACCTTATTTAGTCATCACAGCAATCCTATGAGGTAGGTAATTTTTCCAAGGTACATTCTCCATTTTATAGATGATAGATAAGGATTTTAATCCTCTGAAACACTGTATTGTCCATACTGTCCCAATTTTTTAAAAATACATTTTACTGACTACTAAGGGATATAGCAGGGCACAAGATATCATAAATACCTTTGGGTATTTCTATTCACACAATGTGTATCCTAACACACACACACACACACACACACACACACACACACACACACACATATATATATATATATATATATATATATATCACATTTTTCAGCCTCCCAGACATTCCCATGTTCATTATCTTTGCAACTCAACTTCTTAAGGTAGTACAGTTTGAACTTCAGAAAAATCACACAATAGCTTTCAGAATTCTCATGCTTTTATCTGTTTCTATTTTCTACTCTCTAGTATCAGATGGCCTCCATCTCTTCAAAATGCTGCTGCTAGTTATCTAATTTAACATTGTTAGTGGCAGCCAGAGAAACTTTGAGATATAGCCATTTCATCAATTATCTCCAACTGGGAGGATTTAGTGCTTTTTAAATAGGGCCACAATATCAAGTTCATCTACACTATTAGTGAGGTCTTTATCACTGCCAAGTTCAGAAAGTGCTAAAGCATTTAAAGTGTTTTCTGCCTTTGTATATTGGGTGCAGTTCATTTTCTTGCTCTTTCAGAGCTTGGGTTTCATCTCCAAGAGAACGACTACTCAAAATCAAGTCTAGGCAGAACTATGGAATGTACATTTCTTAGGTCATGCAAAGAGTTAGTCAGCGTTTATGATTCCCCCTATGAACAAATCCTACTAGAACATATAATAAATCTTTAAAAAGAATAGAAGCCTTAAGTGATCATTAGCACTGTTTATTAAAGACTTGCACTCTTCCCCAGGTATACACTAATGCCGCATTTCTCCATCCCTAGGAGTTAGGTGTGGCAAAATCACTTGCTTCATAGGTGAGCAGAGTTACTTACAGGTGATGTTTTAAGGGCCAGTTTATGATTTACTGTGTTCTTTTTTCCTCTGTTGTGCTGGCCAGCGAAGATCCAAATAGTAGCTGCTATATCACCTTGGGTCACAAAGTAAGGCAAAGTTGGAAAGAACCTGAACTGACCCACAATATAATATAGTATAAGTGATATTTTATAAAAAGAGAGCCATTTTTGCTTTTTTTTTGAGAGTTATATCATTCAAGATACAGCAGATCCATGGCAAACTTACAACCTCTTAAAGATATCTAAGAACACCTTTAAAACATACAAAAAAAATGTGAACAAGAAAAGCATACACAAAAATTTTAAATTATGTGAAGAAAAGACAAAAGAGTAAGAAAAGCACTAAAATGAATAACCATAATAGAGGTTAAATGTGGGTAGGCATTTCCACTTTATTTATACAAGAGGCATAGGGGATAAGAAAGGTAAAAGAAACAGTGTGTGTAAAAGTACAGAGGAGAAATAAGTGCTACATGAGCAAAAGCCATATTTGATTTGTTTGGTGGAGCAGAGAACTAAGAGAGAGGAAGAAAAGGGCAGTTGTGTTGAGGTGCAAGAAAACAGACTAAAAGTTCAGGCACTGATATTAATTCATTCATTCCTCACTGCTTATTCTTTCATGTATTCAACAACTGTAATAAGCTAGGAACTCTCTTAGCCAGATTCTTAGAAACTAAAGATGAATGAGTTCTGATCACTAGTCTGAGATCTTAGCACTCTGTAGGGTTCACATAAACAAATAATACCTGGGTTCCATCCCCAGTACCACAAAATAAAAATATAATAATCCCAATATACCATAGTGTTTCATAACAAACATTTGTGCTTCCAGAAATGCAGAGCCAAAATGGAGTAAATTTCCGTGTATGGAAGAGTATAAATGAGAAAATGAAAGGATTTGGCAAGGTTTTAAAACAAAACATAACATTTCAGCAGACCCTTCCAGAATTTTTTTTTTTGTACTGGGGATTGAACTCAGGGGTATTCTACCCCAAGCTATACCCCCAGTCCTATTTTTTATTCTTTATTTTGAAACAGGATCTCACTAAGTTGTGGAGAGCCTCACTAAGTAGCTGAGGCTGGCCGTGAACTCTGATCTCCAGTCTCAGCTTCCCAAGTACTGGGATTATAAGTGTGTGCCATCATTCCCAGCTTCAAGAAAGATTATTGATCATGCAGGTAAGGGATGGAAAGACAGTTAAGTCCAGGATAAGAGTATTGATTCATTATTCATTGGCTTGACATGTTTTGTTTTGGCATTTTCTTAAAGCATCCTATTACAAAGCTATTAAGTGTTTATTAATCAAACACATACTACCTGCAAGGCTCACGATTTAACAAGAAATAAGGAAAGGTAGTCTCCTATCTCTCATTCTAGCTAGGAACACATGAAATAGTTAAGTAAGCAATTGCAGTAAATTATGATTAGAATCTGACAGAAGAAAGCAGGTATAGTCAGTCAGCTTTCCATTACTCTGACCACAGTACCTGGCAAGAACCACTTAGAGGAGGAATGGTTTATTTGTAGGAAAGTTTTCAGATATTCAGTCCATGGTTGGCCAACTCCAAGGCATGGTAGCTGGGTGTGGCAAAGGAAATCTGCTCAGCTCATGGCGGCCAGGAAGCAGAGAGAAAGAAAGATGGGAAGTGGCAAGAGGCAGATATAGAACTCAATGCCATGCTCCCAGTGACCTACCTCCTCAAGCCATACCCAAATTGCCTCCAGTTACCACCCAGTAAATCTATTCAAATTATGAATCCATCAATGAACTAATCCAGTTAGGTGGTTAGAGCCCTCATTATTCCATTATTTTACCTCTGAACAGTCCTGTATTCCCTAACCCATGAGCTTTTCTCAGGACATTCCAAACCCAAACCATAATAGCAGGTTACCATGCCAGCACACAGCCAGGGCACCTAATATAGTCAAGGAGTAGAAAGGTGGACTGCCCAGGGTGGGTTATCTTTAACTGAGACCTAAAGTAAAATAGGTGTTAGCTAAGGGAAGAGGAAGAGGAATATGGTTCCAGGACAGGGACAAACTCCATGAAGACTTTGGAAGTGAGAGAGAAAGTGGATGGTGATAAAGAAGTTGGAAGAAACACTGTGGCTGAGACACAGAGGAAGGAGGGCCACGGTAGAGCGAAGAAACACGCAGTCCAGGAAAGGACAGGAGCCAGCTTCAGAAGTTCGATTTTTTTTTTCCTGAAATCCACAGAAAGCCTTTGAAATGTTTTAAAGAGGAGGGCATAATTATGAATTCTAGACAGGAAACTATAAAAGAAGCAGAAGCAGAGAGGAGCCCAAGACAAAATCAATGATTATTTATCAGGTTAGCAAAAGAAGAGATAGAAAGCCTTGAGTGTATTTGAGAGATGTTTAGGGTAATGATGTAATCTGGTTTGGGTCTATGTATGAAGGGAGAGAGAGAACTCAAGATGATTTTGAGGCTACTCATTTCTGGGTCTGACAAACGGACACTTAGTGGTGCCGTTCAGTGAGAGAGGGGACAGGATTTGCAAACTCAGCTGTGAATACAAAGAAAGACTCAAATACATATGGAACCAGATTTACTCAACATAGCAAGAAACAGAGTTCTACCTGGAGGGAGGTGAGACTAAAATTTGGAGAGTGCATTTGACATTGCAAATTCTCTTCTATGTCAATGCTAAGGCAAATGATTGAAAAGCAGAGCCTGCCAGATTCTGAGAAGGACATTGAAATTGTCTTATTTATAAAAAGATAACTCAGGATACAGTATGGATGGAGAATTGAAAGAGAGAGTGGCTATAGATAAAATAGGAGATGATTTCAATTGTCCAGGCAAGTGATAATAAAATCATACAACCATGATGGGGTTCAAGAGGAAGGAACAGAATAAAGAGGAGAATTTTGATGGTGATTACAGGTGATGGGGTGAGAGAAAGAGGGATGCTGAAGATGAGCCAGACATTCTGGTGTGAGAGAGAGAAGGAGTGATGATTTTATTAATGGAAAGAAGCTCTTTGAGAGAAGGAGGAGCTTCAGAGGAAATATACCAAATTTCATTTGGACACACTGAGTATGATATACACATTAGAACTAGAATGTGCTCCAAAAGGTTTCTTACAGTTACATGTCTGGAGTTTAGGAGGATGAATAAGAACTGGTCATAGGAGTTATCAACATATATTAGAGCAAAGGGAATGAATAATAATTACTCATATATAACACAGAGAAAGACAGGAAAAGAAAGAGGAAATCTGGGGTGGAAGTCTTCTATCTAAGACTGATGGGCAGAGGTAATAAGTGATTGAGATCAAAAAAGCCCTACCCTCTGGAGCTGAACTCACTCAAAGAAAGAGATTTCAGGATGCTCCATGTATACCTATGTGTTAGAAAAATTGAAAATGAGACACTTGTTCAAGGGAAACCAACTTGAAAATTGTAGCAGATCAGCTGCCAAAATGGTAGATTTCAGCACCAATCAAAAATAATACTTAACAGTAATAAGGATTAAGATAGGTCTTTGACCACAATTAACAACAACAACCCAAAAGACACGTCAAATTTAAGTTCCTTTTCTTCACACAAGGCCTCCCCCTCCAAAAAAAAAGAAATATTTTAGCTGAAAAGAAAAAAATGCTGCATAAAAAGTAATGGTTCCATGAGAAGTAGAGTGAAGGAGTAATAGCAACTATTATTAGTTGGGCAAATGGGCCAGAAAAAAATAGAAAAAAAACTGATAATAAATCTGGCTGTTTGGACTACTCAACTGAGAATCTGTCACAGGCATCAATTGAAGGGTGCCTGCCGTCATGTTCAGCTCCGAACAAGGTCAGTAAAAGATGGCAAGTGCAGAAGCAAAGAGGATCCACCTGTTCCTGCATAATCCTCATTCCGTTGCTATGAGGAGACTCGAGATGGCTCTGGTGTTAGTTTTAGTCCCAGCTAGCTTGTGTATGACATGATGACATGTTGGTGCATACCAAGTGTCAGCGTAAAATATTAGTTTTGAATTTACCAAGGCATCTCATTAAAATGAAAAATACACTGTAAAATTTCTAAAGAACCTGAGCCTCCATCTGGTTTGCTCATAATTCAGGAAAATCCATAAACAGAAAGATATGTGTCTATATCCAGAGCCAGATCCCCATCTAAGTACTGAATGGTAGAATGAGTCATTTCCCTGTAAGCAGCGATTTGAAATATGCTATAATTACCATCCTGCCCATGTCATCCAGGGAGAAAACAAAACATCTGAGTAGCATTATGAACTGTCAAACATTCATCGATGATTTCATCTCACACTGGTGATGGCCATTCTGTGTTTCTCTCTTTTTTAAACAATAACAGACCTGCCAGCCTGGTCTGAAGAGAATAAGAAACTCAGAGAACATGAGTGTTGGGTTCATAATTAGCTTCATCACTACAATTCAGGCAAAACCTAGAAGCTTATAGTTTAATTGGCTCACTAACGTATTTGAAAACAATATTTCTAATGAGATTAGTTTTCATATACAGAAATAATGAGAGAGAGAAAAAAAGCAACAGTTACATTTTAAAGTATCTTAATACTCAGTACTGGGAGTTTAGAAAACTATCATCTACTTAGCATAAGTCAACATGACACGCTCCTGAAACTAAGAGTTCTCTTCAGTTAAGAAGTGGTTGGGGGCTATGGCATGGAAAGCTAAGCCAACAAAATGGGATAGAGCAAATGCTTGTGTTACGTTGTTACGGCAGCTGCAAAAACAACAACAAAAATCCACCATCTAGGTAGCTTAAAACAGAATTTATTGCCTCTCAGTTATGGAGCCCCAAAATCTAAAATCAAGGTATCAGCAAGGTTGTTTCTTCTGAAGCATGTATTGGAGACCTTTCTCTTTGGCTTGTAGACAGCTACCTTCTTGTATGCTTTCACAACATTTTCACTCTGTGCATGCCTGGTTCTGTGATCAAATTTCCCCTTTTTATAAAACATCAGTCCTGTTGAATTCATGCCTGCCCTGGTGGCTTATTTTAACTGGATTACTTCCATAAGGAACTTATCTTCAAATAAGCTGATCTTCAAAATATTAGGGTTTAGACTCCAACATATCTTTTTGGGGAGACAATTCAACCCATACAAGTGGTTGAAATCATTTTGGGAGAGTAAATGAAGTTTCGATTCCATCCATTTATTTGTTATCTTCTTTCAGTTGTCCCAGTACGAAGATAAAATGGACAAATCAGAGATACATTGGCATAAAATAAAACTGAGATAAAACAGAAATATATTGCCACAGAGTTCAGTTACTGAGAGAAGTGGGTACTTGTTCAGTTCATTAAAGACAAATATACCAATAGTAATTTTCTTGTAGACCCATGCCATTATTGTAAGCCAACTAAGCAAAGTATCTACATGCTTATTCATTCTATATCATTCATGACCATGACAATTCGTAATTTTTTAAGATTTCAGTATCATGAAACATTGAAATTCTACCTTTAAATTTCTGTCACTGACAGAGAAAGTATCATCTGTAACAAAATACCTTCCTCTCTAAAGCTGAACAATAGAATTATGCTTCAGTGTATCAAATTAAGATGAATTTGGACTTTGCATCAGAGAAAATCTGTAGAGACTCACAGTCACTGACTAAGACTCACAAAGAGATTTAACACATGGAGAGGCAACAGCCTTCCCAGTGTTGTCATCAGGGAGACCCAAGTAAAACCTTTCCTGCCCCCACTGCATCATTTTGACAAACTAAGATAATGAACTCTTCTAAGAAAACAATTCAATATATGTAAACAAGATGTCCACCCAAGAATTATTTCTAGCATCAGAATTTTAAATACATATTCAATATCCATTAGTAAGGATACGATTAACTATGATACATGTACTCTCTGAAATATTTTATAGTTTGAAAGTGTTAAGCATGAATATTATACTATAGCAGACCATGAAATTTTTACAGCAAAGTACATCAACAACAATTCCATTCATGCCCATACACCTTTCAGTCAACTTTTGAGTGTCCTCCTCTTAAATATAAAGAAACAAATAAGGATTACTAAATAGCTGAGGAAATTTTCTAAAATACATAGCACAAAACAAAGGCTGAGGAGAACCTACTTGGAGGGAAGAGACTATAAAAGAAGAAAACTATAAAAGAAAGAAGACTATAAAAGAAATAAAAGCTATTGTTTACATCCTTAATGAGGCACAGAAAGATAGTAGCATCCATGAAATAAGAACAAATATTATTTAAGTATTTTAAAGGAAAGAAATCCAAGTTCAAATCATTTTGAAATTAAATCAAAAACAGAAGGAATAACAAATTCCAAAGGTTATTTGGGAGAATATGAAAACCTCCAAAAAAGTAAATCAAAGAGAGATGGAAAATAAATAGGAAACATTAAGAAAATTGGAACTATTTCTGATGTCCAATATCAAGGAGTCCCAGATGAAAAACAGAGAAAATGGGTGGGGAAATATTATCAAACAAAAAAACCAATTAGAAAAATATCCCAGACTTAACAAGTGAGAGTTTCAAGAATTCAAAGAATTTTTCCAGAACCCACCAAATTTTTAATAATGGACCTGAACTAGGATATATCATAATGGAATTTTGGAATCTTCACAACAAAAAGAAAGACCTAAAAGTGTGTGTGTGTGTGTGTGTGTGTGTGTGTGTGTGTGTGTGTGTGAGAGAGAGAGAGAGAGAGAGAGAGAGAGAGAGAGAGAGAGAGAGAGAGAATCAAGTTATATGCAAAGAATCTGAAATTAGAATGGTGTTCAGAATTTTCAGAAATAATACAAACTGGAATATGATGGAACAATGGCTTCTAATTTCAGAAGATTAATTTCCACCGAGAACTGTATATCCAGCAAAATTATTAAGTATGAAGATCAACTCTAAAGACCTTTCAGACATGCAAGTTATTTCTAATTTGAGGGAAGAGAAAACTCTGAAGCCAAGCATGGTGGTACACACCTGTAATCCCAGTACTTGGGAGGCTAAAACAGGAGGATCATAGGTTTGTGGTCAGCCTCAGCAAGTAGTGAGACTCTCAGCAACCTAGTGAGATCCTGTTTCCAAGTTAAGAAAAATGAAAAAGGCTGGGATGTAGCTCGAAGGTATGATGCTTCTGGGTTCAATCCCCAGTACCACGAAATAAAGTAAAATAATAAAATACCTCAGAGACAAGAATTTTAGTGAAAATAGTTTGTTTGGGAAGTGGATCTCAAAGAGCACTAGTAGGGGAATGGAGAATTGAGTCAAAGAAGGAAAGAAACCCTACAAAGGCTGCTTTACGGCATAGGCCACCTCGATGGACAACTGGGATTCAAGTCTCCTGAGGAAGTGCAGGAGACAAACAGAATGTGTCTTGTAATTATCTCTGCAGATTCATCCTTGCTGAGAGCTGCTCCTCTGTAAGACCCAAAAGAAACCATTCAGCAGAAAATCAGAAACATTTCCAGTCACATCCATTAACATACACATAGATTTGAATGCCACAGGAATTTGGGGAGGACACCAACAGCATCTGTGATAGGTCTCAAAGCACTTTCTGGACTGCAGATATAGTTCAATTGTAGATCACGTCCCCTAGGTTTCAGTCCAATACCTCTACCTCCCACCACACACACACACACACACACACACACACACACACACACACACACACAAAGTACTTTCTCATAAAAATTATACAAGAAGGTACTTCATTAAAATGATGTAGTAAACCAGAAAAAAGGAAAAACAGATGATGTCAGATGCAATTCAGAAGAAAGGTAATGAGCACTCTTGGGATAATGGTAATTGGGGATCCCAAGATGACAACCAGACAGAAGCTGAGGGTTGAGGAGGTCAATACACGCCAGGAAAGACGACCCAAGAACATGAGATGTATAGAGCACCAGCAGTGTTGAATATGTGAGAGGAGACTGCCATCATCGAGAAAGACCTCAAAGGTGAGTACGTGACAAACACACAGAGAACTAAGAAAGTGAAAGCAAGACAACTATTAGCTTTACAGAAAAACAGTTTTATGAGAAGGAAAAATAATTATAGCATACTACACGAATAAGGTACTGCTCTGAATCCATTCCCTTGACAAGTTATCATGTCTATAAATACAGTCATACCATATTTTTAAAGCTATATAACATGCATACCCTTAATAATAATACATTATAATGCATGTAACATCTTCCAAATGGTAGGAATTTCAGTCATTTCTAGTTTTTTTATTATAAATAATATTGGAATAAACATCCTTAAAATTCTGGGTAGGATATATTCTTATTAATGCAATTTTTGAGTCAAATAGTACACAGATGAAGTTTTGATTTTCTTTTTTGCCAAATTCTTCAAAATGAATAATGTCCTAAAAACATGAATCATTGTAGTTGTCCTTAATAAAACTCACACTCTATTTTATAATCTTTATCTTTAATATTTTAAAGGATCTAAATGTCTTGAATTGTTCATTAATCTCTAAGTATTTAATTGTTGTAAATTCCAAATCTTTCAACCAAGAGGGATGTGGATGTCAGGAGAGGGAAAATGCATAATTCCTATTTCTCAAATGAAATATAGGATAGATGATTGATTATTATTAGTAACAATAAATGGAGAATCATATTAAATCATATGGCTTGATGTCTACTTCTTTATCCATGTAGTTTCTTAGTTCACTACTTCACTTGCCATTCACAGTTGTAGACTCAGAATGTAACAAGACTTTTACAAACCATTTTCTAAATTTCTAAGAATCACTACTAATGTTCTCTTGTATTTAAAAAAAAAAAAAAAGAAAACCTCCTTTGTCAAGACAAGTAGCATTTTCACTAGACATTTTTCTGAATGAATTTAAAGCCTACCATTATGTCCAAAACAAAGATATATCCTAGTGAATTATCAATTTCATAAAACCATGGACCATCTCCGGCAAAACAAAAACAAACACAAACAAATGAAAAAAAAAACCTTAACTAACAGCAAAATCTCATATTCACAAAATAAGTTTAAACTTATTGGCTATAAAACTAAATAATTAAAGCAAAAATCAATCATATGGATTTGGCCTTTTTTTTCCAAAGTAACTATTTCAAAGTTTAAAATCTCAAAAATCCTAATAGAGACTCTGAACTTACTAATTTGCCAGTTGTGGCTTAAGAATAATTGTGGCTCCAATAATAGTTTTGAAGTACGGTATGCTAACCTCTTTAAGAAGATTCAAAATATAATCTCAGCCCTGTTTGCACTGGGTCTGTGCAGGAATTGAAGAGCAGAGCAACTTCTCTACCTGTATGGTGAGCTTCACATAATTTCATTGTTAAAGACTTGTGATGAATAAAATGCCACAGAGACAGAGGCCAGAGGCAGGGGGAGAAAGGAAACTGGAAACTTGGATACTGCGCAGAATCACAGAGAACAGGAGGGCCAGAAGTCCTTCCCGTTTTCTATGGGCAGAGACTCATTTGAATGCTCATCCCATCCTGGGCTCCACAGACGTATGGAGGTATTGGAGAGACTTGGGAGGTGAGCGCTGGGGGTGATTAGAGGGTTGGACTAAGAAAGAAATGAACAGATTGCTAAACTTGGAAAAGGAGTGAGCTCTATTTTAAAAAGGCTTCCGAGTAATGGGACCAATTAATAGACAAAAATAGAATCTCAGCTGCTTTTCATTCCCACTGTGAACAGAATAAGAGAAAACAGGTGGAATTAAATATGAGGGTTAAGGCTGCCAACAGTACAGCAAGTCAGGAGCAGCAGTGTGTGTAGCAACCAGTTGTGACATTTCAGTCCTCACAGTCTGGAAAGTGGGGCAATGGTAGAAGTGAACACACTCACCTGATCACCACCACAAGATGATAAAACTAATGAGAGTGTGTGGCAGAGCAGGGAAGGAAATAGTCCTAAAAGAACCAAGCATAAGTCCACATTCCCAGACGAGCACCATCAGTAACTTGTATGTGAGTGGGAAGTGGAAACTAGAATAGCCTTGGAGCTGGGTTGCCCAGGTTAAAACCCTGGCTCTTCTATTTACTAGCTTGGTGTCCTTAGATGAGGTATTTAGCCTATCTGATCTTCCATTTCCTCATATGTAAGAAGGAGGAAAGCATAGCCCTTGCCTCATGGAGTTTTTCAAAAGATTGATGAATCCAATTAAGTGTGTTTGCACATGTGCACACATGTGTGTGTACTCATGTATTTATTACTATTATTCCTCAGTCATAAGAGTTATGAGTTGGAGAAATGTATGTCAGGCAAGGACTGATGTATCTAGCTTCCACATTCTAGTGTCTGGAATTCTCTTTTAGTCAGCACTTGCAACCAGTGTACTAAGTGTAGATACATTTGCTTAAGATGATGCTGAGGAAGGCACCTGGAGACCCTCAGGTATGAACAATCCAAGATTATCCACATCTATCAGATATGTAGGATTTAGTCATCTGCTTTCTTTAAGAATAGGCAAGCCGGGCGTGGTGGCGCATGCTTGTAATCCCAGCATTCGGGAGGCTGAGACCGGAGGATCCGGGTTTGAGGCCAGCCTCAGCTACCTAGTGAGGCACTCCGCAACTTAGTGAGACTCGGTTTCAAAATAAAGAATAAAAAAAAAAAAAAATAGAGCTGGAGGTATAGCTCGGAGATAGAATGCCCCTGAGTTCAATCCCCAGTATCGAAAAAAAAAACAGGCAAACTTATACAACAATTCATTCTTATACAACAATTCTTTCTTTAGAAGATGCTATATTAACTATAACAAATTAATTTCTAATCACAAGATGTAGTAGAGACCACTTAATACATAATACTCTCCATTTATTCATTCATTTATTGGTTAATCAAAGGCTGACTATGGATCCAGAGACCTTTGGCTAACTAACATGTGTGTCCTCTTTGCTGGTTTATGATTTTTGCCATGTTAGTTAACAAGCTGTGAAAATTGGTTCCAAAAAACAATGCCTGATATAAAAGAAGGCATTATTGATTTTGAAAAATCTTTTCATATATTTACTTTAAAAGCTATAGGTAGACACTGCTTAAGCAAACTCAATTTATCATCTCACTTCTAAATGATTATAATCTAAGATAAAAGATTATAATCAAAATCACTATGTTGGATAATTAAAACCATGTCAAAACTCTTGATACTTAGAACTTAAGTAAGAGACAAGTAACATGAGCCAAATTCCTTTGGTCTATCAGTTTGCTGTGCAGTTATGTCAGTTGTTCAATCCAGATTAAAAATAAATAAATCATGTTTTATTATGAACCTAGTCTATACACAGAAGTGTTTTATTTGTGCCTTTAAGTAATGACCTAAAGCTATTCCATGGATACACATGTGAATACACACACACACACACACACACACACACACACACACGAGTTCTTTGTTACAATTCTCCTTTTTATAATTATATAAGACAAGTTTAATAAAGGTGTCTTATAATATGATTAATCAAAAATGTTACATAATTACAACTAATTTCTTTAGACTGATGATCTGAATAAGAGCTAATGTATCCAGTGTCTTCAATTTAAAGCAAATATAGTCTTTGATTTTTTTTTTCTTTCAGGTTTATTGAGGTATGGCTGATAAAGAAAAAACTGCACATACATAATATCTACAATTTGATGAGCTTGAATAGATGCATACACTCTTAATACCATCACCACAATCAGAGCAATAACTTCATCTGTCACCTCCAATAGGTGTCCCTTTGCTGTGCTTAAATTTTTTTGCATCTGTTTTTTATTTTTTAATTAAACATATTTTAGCTGATATATAAAAATAAAAATTAGTCCCATTACTGGGATACCATGTGATGTTTCAATACATGTATATAGCATGTAATATTTAAATAAAGTTTAACATATCTATGTCCTCACTTATCATTTCTTTATGGTGAAAACATTAAAATTCTTTCTACTGGCATTTTGAGATGTACCATACATTGTTATCTATAATCACCCTTTGCACAATGGCACACCAGAACTTCTGACTCCAAACTATTGTGATAAGAGCATTTAACATGCTATCTCCTCTCTCTCTTTTTTTTTTTTTTTTTTTTGTGGTGCTGGGGATTGAACTCAGGGGCCTTCTACCTCCAAGCTATACCCCCAGCCCTATTTTTTATTATTTATTTTGAAACCGAGTCTCACTAAGTTGCAGAGGGCCTCACTAGGTAGCTGAGGCTGGCTGCGAACCCGGATACTCCAGTCTCAGCCTCCCAAATGCTGGGATTACAAGCGTGCGCCACCACGCCACCACGTCCTCTCTTAAAAGTTTAAGTGTACATTACCATATTGTTAACTACAGACACTGTACTGTACAGAAGATATCTAGAATTTGCTCATCTTGTCTAACTTTGTACCCTTTGAACAGCAACTGCCCCATTTCCCCCACCCTGAGACTCTGGCAATCACCATTCTATTCGCTGCTTGAATGAGTATGACTATTCTAGATAACCCATAAAAGTAGGATCATGCAGCATTTGCCCCTCCATGACTGTTTTATTTCACTTAGCATAAGGTTTTTCGGTTTGTCCACCTTATCTCAAAAGGCAGATTTCCTTCTTCTTTGAGGCTGAATAATATTTCTTTTTTGTATGTGTTTACCATGTTTTCTTTAGCCATTTGTTATCATGAATGATGCTGCAATGAACATGAGTGTGCATGATCATGATTCTCTCCAAGGTCCTGAATTCAATTCAGTTAAAATATAAGTCCAGGAGTGAAATTGTTGGATCTTAACTTCAGTTATTTGACCAAAGTAGTGAAGACGAGCTTCACCAGTGACAGATAATACCTTGTGGATAAAGAAGACTGCATTTCTGTGTGTCTGAGCTCAGATCTTTTCTTGAACAGCATATGGCGGAGAGAAACCAGGGTGGTGCTCTATTTATATACCCTCAATTGTGTAACTCCTGAAGATGAGCATTTTAAATATATTTTTAGAGTATTTAACCTAATTTGTAATAATGCTTTCACCCAGCTCTCCCAGGTCAGTGATACTGGGATTTATTTATACATTTGGAATAGATTCTTTCACAGAATTTAACATATACTATATTTTAATGTGTAAGTCATCTTATAAATAATGTCAAGAGACAAATAATTGATAAAAAATATTTCTAGTACATATAATAGACAAAAGGATTAGCATGCCTGAAGTACTCAGAACTCCTACAAATAAGAAAAATAAATAAAACAATAGAAACATGAGCAAATGTTATAAAATGACATTTAACATAAAAATAATTATATATTACATAACAAAGTTATGAAAAGGTACTCAGTCTCACCAATATTCATTATCATGTATATTTAATCATGAATAATAATAAAAACTATAATCATGATAATAGTTTTTAAAATATCAGATGAATTTTTAAAAATTTCTTGTTATAACAACCAGTGCTAGTGATAATGCAAAAAGCTCAGCCCTCTCTGGGGCTGCTGACAAGATGAACTATCATGAACTACAATAAACTTTTGGAAAAGCATGTCAGCAATACTTACAGAAATTTAAAAAGTACAAATATCCAACTCAGCAAAGCACTTTGGGAAATCTGTGCTTACAATGAATATTTATTGCCTTAGGCTCCTAGTATTTATCCCCCTTTTAATAAATGAACACCAGTTTGGGTGACCAAACTCACTTCATGTCCATCCAAATGCTTTGGTACAGCTGGTCTCGTGCTCCAGGGTCAGAGGGAGGAATGCCAGCTAAGTTTGGCCAATGGAGAACTATACCCACAGGGCACAGTAACTGTTTCAGGGAAGCATGGCCAAGCCAACAACACTCCCACCTAGAACCTCTGATGAAACTATTGGGGGGAGAACTCTCTTAATACCATTGAATGAGACTTAAGATGTAACTGATGATGGTCATTTTGCCACGGTGGAAAGACTGCCTGAGAATGAAGCTTACAGAGAACAAAACTGAACCAAAAGCCAAAGGGAGACAGACTCCTGAGAACATCACCTTAATCCTTGGATCTGATAGTGCCTGAAGTGCCCTTGACTTTCAACTATCAGGGCCAAGAAAGTTGAATCAATGATGCATATCCATTCCATGGAATGTTATGCAACATTTTAAAAACAAGGAGATAAAGCAAAGTGTATTAAAAAGACTGGCAAACTGTTTCTTCAAAGGGCCAGAGAGTAAATATTTTGAGCTCCCTCGACCAAATAATCTCTACTGCAACCACCCATCTCTGCCTGTGCAGGCAATGTAGCTATACACAATACATTTAGTATAGCCAGGTTGGGCCCACAAACCATGATTTGCTTACCCTGGACTTATGCCTATGACATATGATTAAATGAAAAATGATGTCATTTTTGTCATTTAAAGAAAAGTCTAGATGTAAACATATATTAAAATTCTAGGGGAAAAATGTCCTGATATATACCTATCTGTTATTGTCAATTGCCTCAGATGAGATGGTTTTAGAAGAGGATTCAGGAGAGATTTTTAACTCTGAATCCTTTTCTTTTTACATCTCAGTGGTATTTGACTAATTAAAATGAGAATGCATTACTTTTTTTTATTTAAAAAATATCTAATGACCTAAAAGAAACAAGGAGATGCCAAACATCTTTAAAGGAATGAGATCACTAAGTTTTAATAATATTGCATCATTATCAGGCTAGAATTAGGCAAAATCCTGTATATTCAACCTGCCCCCACCTTTTAGAAGGTAAGTCCTCCTTCAGTTTAAGAGACTCATTTTACCCATTTTATAGATAAGTCCTAAAAAGGTTCTACACTTTGCTAAAGGTCACACAGCTAATTAGCAGCATAGCCTCACCTTCCAATTCCCAGTCTGATCTTTTTCCATCCCATATTGCAGGTCCATAGATGCTGTTTCCCTTTCTTATTTGAGATTAATGCACAGAAAATAGATGCCTCTCCAAACATAACATCATGAATATGTTTATAGCATTCAGCTCCGAGCAGCTCTGCCTTCAAAGATTTTTACACCACAGTCAGATTTTCTCTTCTGTAAATTGTTAGCACTATTTTTAGGAGCCCTTTTCTCTGGCAGATCCGAGCGTTCTCGAGTTTGAGCCCTGCCATCTCCTCAGTGTGTATTTAGTAGTTTCAGCGCTCTGCTCAGTGTTTGCATATCATGACATGGGGCAGAGTTCAGCAATACAGAACGTCTTATCCATTTCCTCTTAATCCATTCTAAATTCATCCTGAGCCCATCAGAGCAGGAGATGGAATGAGAGTTTTATAATTACCTTTTGCAAACAGAACATTAAATTATTATACAGTGGAATCCTCTGGTTTCTTGGACATAAGACGGCCTTTGCTCTCCAGTGAACAGATCTGCCTGTCTCTGTAAGTACACATATGTACTTTGGAAATCATTCCTGTTAGCTTGAAGATATTGATCGATTTGGGTAGATTACTGCCATAGATTCTTAAAGTGCTTTAAGATTAAGAGATGTGCTTGGCTTTCTTCTGTCATGTATCTCAAAAGAAAACCAGGAGATGAGGCACACAATGAAAAACAGCAGGTAATGCCATATGAGACTCCTTATTAAAAACATAAAGTGCCTTTCACTCCTGCTTTTATTAAGTCTACTTTTCAAGCTAAATGGGGGCTAGGCGAGGCGATTATAATACAAGTCACATCTAACTATTTCATTATCCGTGTCCTACAGCAAGATAGCCCCCAGAATACCTTTGAAAGCTCTGGAGTGATGGCAGCGGGTTGAAGATAATGAACGATGTTACAAATGGGGACGAGAGACGGCGGGTCTGGTGGGGATGGAATCTCCTAGAAACTGCAAGGCTGTAATTACTGAGCACCGGCTCAGTCTCGGTTGACTTTGAACACTGGTAACCATCTTTGGCGGATTATATTTTTTCTCAGCTAGTTAAAATGAAACCAGTCAGAAGAACTGAAATTTATAAGTCATAATACACGCACACAGGCATTGTCTGCTTCCATTACTCTAATTTTTGTCTGCTTTCCAAGTACATTCCACTCGTATCATGCAGCTGAATTAACATTGAGTCAAGGAATAGATTTTCATCATTATGTCTGAGGGCTAAATGGCCACAAGCTACACTTAAAAAAAAAAAAAATCAAGCAGTCTAATTTTGGATGGGAGAGAAAGAAGTAGATGTGGAATTCCAGCCATATGTGTCAGCGCTTTTTGCTAAATATATTATTTGAAGTGATCACTAAATTAAGGATGGAGCGAAGGGGAGTGAATGAAGAAAGACAAGGAGTGAATGGGAAGGAGGGAAATGGAAATGGTGGTTCTGATGAACCATTGCAACTGGACCCAGCACAACCAATTCCTTGTTCTTGCCTCATCTTATATGTTGAATCCAAAACAACAAGAAAAAAGAAAATTGACAACAATACCTACTTGAATTCTTAATTCAAAGTTTAGGGGGCAAGGGAGTGAGTACAAATTTACCAAAAAATTTGATTGAACTCTGGTAGCTGACCTGCCCCAGGGGGAAGCCAGAATCCAGTTGAGCACATGCCTATTTTTTGTGCCTGGAATTACCCAATAAAATTCAATTCAGTTCACTTCAGAGAATACAACACAAACAGGACTGTCCCCAGTGGGGCAGATGCAAACCCTAGGTAAACTTGCCCACTCTGCTTCTCTCTCCCTGGTATCAAAGGACATCTGGTTAAAGGGAGCACCATGGCCACCCTGACAAAGAAGGGAAGGAGGACCATGTCACGAAGAGTATACCCCAAGGGAGATGTCTGGAAGAGGATGAGTACATCAAGAGAGAGTCATTCCCAGACTCTAGCCCTGCACCAGTCCCTCAAGCAGGATTTTAGCTGTCAGCTGAAAAGGCAGATGGCCCATCTCCATTCATCATCTTGGCTTTGGCCTGCCCTGCTAGTGTGACCTCTATCTTTCCTATCACCTCAGTTACTGCCCACCAACCACTCAGCCTGTGGTCCAAGGCCAGGGCCCTGTATACCACACTCTATTGAGATAGTCACCTGTTACCTGCAGAGCAGCAGCTGCCCATGTTGATGCAGAGAGGCAGGTGACAAGCCAACATGAGAGCCTCAGCCCAACTCTGCCCCACTTGGTGGTGTTGGTGCTGTGTGCCCTCTGCCCATCTCAGATGTCACCTGTACACAGTCTCCACACAGTTATCCAGCTTCTCCACCTCTACCTGAGTATGTTCTCCAGTTGAGGGAGAATGCTCAGCTTGGACTCAGTGCAGGCTGGAGCTCTCAAGAAGACTCTCACCTAGTGAGGGGCAGAGTCTGTCAATACCCCATCCAGTTTCCTCAGCTCCCTCGGATAAGCCCTGGGCGAGCTCCACACCGTCTCTCAGAAGGTCCCCTCGGACTGAACCCAGTTGTCTCAAACAGCCATGCTTGATTGGCTTTCCGCTTCTGCATCAGTGGCATTTCCTAGGATCAACTCCTGAGTAAACTGCTTAACTCAAGACATTATCTCCAAGTCTGCCTTTAGGGGAATGCTATCCGAAAGCATTGACATTACAGCTATGCCCACCCAAACCATGCTGCTGACCCCTGGTTTCCCAGAGAAGCAAAGGATGTCTCTTTCTTGGCCAGGTCAAGGCAAATCATTCTGCCAGATAAGATATGGGGAAACTGCAGCCAGTTGGGACAAAGAAGATTCTTCCAGGTTCCTTTAAAGTGAGTGGTACTTTGGGCCTCTCCCCTGGCACCTCCTGACTGATGTTTTCTGGACTCAGGAGGATCAATAATGTGCTACACCATATTTCACTGCATTGTAAAATTCTTGAAGATTGACTTTAAACCTGAACATAAGAGACTGTTCCAGTTTAACATAATTTTGACACTGTACCACAATAACCCTCAAGGAAGGAAGGAAGGAAGGAAGGAAGGAAGGAAGGAAGGAAGGAAGGGAGGGAAGGAAGCCCAGTGCTATTTGCCATCCCCAAAGACCTCCAGCAATTCAGTTTCCCACTCAGGTCCCTGTTTCTTTATCACTAAAGTCCAAACTGTTTTTCTCAGAATGAGCATGTCACGAGTGTTGATTTTAATGGATGGCCATAGGTCTCTAACGAGGGTATGTGGTAAAAATAAGTTTTGGTGGTAGACTCTGGTAGGGTGTCTCTGCTATAAAATAAGGCTGTTAAGAGGTGGTTTCACTTGCTCTAAGAGAACTTTCTACTTTGTCCAGCCTGTGTGATGGAAGCTTAAATTTCAGTAGAAGATACTAAGCAAAATCACCCCTGCTGCTCTTTGATTCCTTGCTATGTAATAAGAATGCAAATATAAAATGTCCAACTACATAAATCAACCTTTCCACAATGCCTTGAAGTGTTTGGATTTCCTTGGGAATTCGCCCAAGTTCCTGTTGGAGTAGGGGAGGTTTTAATTACTGAGAATTGGGTGACTTTGCCTTTGAAAAATGTCACCTGCAAACTGTCTCTCTAGACAGGATCATTTGACTGGAATAAAGGCTTATTAAGACGGTGGCTACAGCACCATTTCTTTTATGGCACCAAGAAACCAGCTGATTTCAATCCCCAGTCCCTAGATTGGATATTCAAATAAGTTGAATGACAAAGGAGGTTGAAAAAAAATTTGGCTTTTGGTGAAGCCTGTGTGCTGTGCATGATTACACAATGTTTTAGCAACCTATATTCGCAATTGCTTCTACACTTGGACTGGGAGAGATGGAGTAGCTATGATTAGGGCTAATGGCTTGGCTTTTTTCCCCCCAGAACATTTTAAAAGCACATGTCTATGAGCATGTTGTTTCTTTATCTAACATTTGTTAAGTATCTAATGTGTACACTGAGGTATGTAAAAATGAGTTAGATGTGTTTATCATTAATAATAATTTTTAAAGCCAAGTGTGGTGGCACAAGCTCATAATCCCAGTACAGGAGGATCTGGGTTCGAGGCCAGCCTCAGCTACTTAGTGAGACCCTCTGCAACTTAGTGAGACCCTGTTTCAAAATAAAGAATAAAAATAGGGCTGGGGGTGTCGCTCAAAGGTGGAATGTCCCATCTCCCTGGGTTCCATCTCTAGTACCACAAAATACTACTACTACTACTACTACTACTACTACTACTAATAATAATAATAATAATAATATTTACAGTTTTATAGAGAGATAAGACAAAATGGTACAATTGCTTTAAATCAAGTGCTACAGGTATTTGAAAAGAGCACTTTCACAAGAGATTTACCTCATAAATTTGAAAAGTGTAGGTATTATTCCACCTGTGATCAGTAAATGAACTGCCTCAAATTCCTTTTCTTATTTTCCAGAAGCTAGGTGTTTTTCAAACAATTATGAATAGAATTCACTTCTTCAAACTTAATAAAATATTATCTGTATGTCCCACTGAAGTGAAGACTCCTTGGCCAAATAAATAGGCCAAATATTAAAATAAGTAAAATCTACATTTTTAATAATCATCTCCAGGCATGAGCTGAAAACATACGGAAAGTGAAATCTACAACTAGTAATGTTTGTGGAGGGTACAGTTCTGGCCAAATTCATTCCTAATGATATTCTATTAGAAATAACAAATTTCAAGAAAATCCCACACAAACAAGTCCCCAGGAATAAAAATGTGAATACAATGCTATTGACTCCTCCCCTACCTCCCCCTGCTCTAGATATGCTGGGCTAAAGTTCTTCCTTTGGAGGGAGGACACAGACTGGGAATGTAGAGAGAAAAGGGAAGCTTAGCAGAGTAACAATCTCTTTGGGGAGGTAAGGAAGAGAGTAGAACCCCTGGGCCCAGGATTTTTCTGGCTCATTCTCCCCGGATGAGGCCAAATGAAATGAGCACAACTTAACCAGGTGATTCCTGGAATTGCCATTCCTGTCCTGGGGTCTCTAGCCTTCCACAGGCTGCTTGATGAATGCCAATGCTGGAGCAGTGCTTTAGTCTGAGAGGACAACCTTCCTAGGTAGGCTCACAGGGCAGCTGGGGTAGAGCTGGATCTCTATCCCTCAGCCAAACCCCAGGAACTCCACAGCAGAGAGCTGAACAGGGTCACCCCCCCTCATTCCGTTAACCTTATAATACTGTGAACTGCATTTTACAGGATTGGATTTTTAGGACCCCACTTATCAAGTTTTGGCAGGGTTTTACTTGGGTAAAATATCTTCTAGGTCATCATTTTTATCCCAAAACAAATTTATGAAAAGGTCAGATATAGTTTAGAGGAATGATGAACGACTCAAACAGAAATTGAAATCCACATTATTTTATGGGGGAGATTTGGAGGCAAGAAACAATACTGAATGAGAAGTGTACAAATATGAGGGGTTTCTCAGTATATTTTTATTCAGATGTTTAAACTGCATCTAAGCACTCCATAAGTTTCCCGTTATAAGCTCAGAGGAATTCAGAAGTAACCACCATCTAAAACACAGCTCAACAATAACAACAAAAAACAGAATCATAGGGAAATTTTTTATTCAGCAAAACAAAGATCCCAGCAAAAGTAAAATCCCAGATGCCTAAGGGCACACACACACACACACACACACACACACACACACACACAAAATCACACAATTAAGCCAGAATTCTTGTGATCATGAAATGTGACTTCCTGACTTTGGCAAAGTGTATACTTTGCTTCAGTGGTACAACTAGCTCATTCAATATATAACCGCAATATATTCAATAGTTAAATAGCAGCTATTAAAACATTATAATCAAAATTTTTCATATACAGATACAAAAAAAAACAGTGAATGAAAAGTTCACCCAAGGCAATCCCACTTCACCAATTGATTGCACTGCATTTATAGACTGTGTCTCTATCACTCATTCACACACACACACACACACACACACACACACGAGACAGAGAGAAAGAACAAACAATGGCTTACTGCTATAGGCAAAGAAACAAAGCAATATCATAGAATAAGTATGAAATGTGACTAGAATTTTTTATAAAATATCATTCCTGATCTAAAAATAAAAACCTCTTCCATTCTCAAATAATGGAGACTCAGAGGCATAAAGCAGGACTCTGCTCACAGACAATAAAACATAAAACATTCTGCCCAAGTATTGATGAGCACAGCTGACGTAGATGAGGATGATACTTTTTAAAATACAAATATTTAAGAGAGTTTATAACAAGCATTTAGGGTAACTGAACATTGTCCCCACTAGTTTCCAAGGCTCTGTGACTATGACACTAAGTCAAATACATTGCTAGAAGATTATGGCCACTCTTTCTGCCTACATGGAATACTGCAGTTCTGAGGAAGGGGAGTTAATTGGCTGTATCTGAGCAGTCACAAGATTTATAGGTTTGATTATCCAAAATAGATGCTTTTACCATGATATATATGGAATTTTCACTGTTGTATTAATAATAATAAAAGCATGCCAAATGAATGAAAAAGCATCATTATAAAAGGGATTTGTGTGTGCAATGAAACTGTATAGGTGCCTAGTGGCTCCCACAATGAAGATGTAACTATTTTCATATACAAGTTATTAGCTCAAGTTGTTCTTTATTATACCATAACTTTGCTCCTATAGCAACACATTTGTAGCAGAAAAATAATTATGCCTGTGTGTTACATACCAGATGTTTTTAAAGCAAAGGTGACAGTTTAATTCTAAACTAGTTCAAATGGTAGATATAAGCAGTCCAGAAAAACACAAATAAAGAGCTGTAGAAATGTAAGGTGTACTTCATTAGAAGCACATATTTTTAGATATCTTTCTTTTAGACCAGCACCATCCCATAAAAATATATGCAAGTACATACATAATTTTAAATTTTTTGATAGTCACAGAGTGAGCTTAATTTTACTAATACATTTTAACTCAATCTTTCCAAAATAATATTTCAATATGAAGCTAATATAAAATGTATTAATAAAGCTGGATGTGGGTGGCATATGCCTATAATCCCAGTACTAAGGAGGCTGAGAAAAGTGGATAGCAGGTTTGAGGCCAGTCTCAACAACTTTGTGAAACCCTCAGGAACCTAGCAAGATGCTGTTTTAAAATTTAAAAAAAAGTTTTTGTTTTGTTTTGTGTTTTAGTACTAAGGATGAACTCAGGGGCATTTGACCTATGACTTATACCTCTAGCCCTATTTAACCTTTTGATTTTTTTTTTTTTCTTTGAAACAGGGTCTCACTAAGTTGCTGAGGCTGGCCTCAAACCTGCAATTGTCTCCTGTCTCAACCTCCAAAGTTTTGGGATTACAGGCTTGCACCACTACACCTGGAAAAAAAAAGATTAATAATATAGTTTACATTCCTCCTATTAAGTTTTCTAAATCTAGTGTGCACGTTACGCTTACAGCTCATTTCAATTCAGATTAGCTGAATTTCGAATGCTCAGGAGCCATATAGAGCTTGTGACTACTGTAATGAACAGTGCGTTCCAGACTTTTCCCTTGGTTATATTTAGTTCTGCAGGTAATCCCTCCCATGCAGTTTATAAAAGTATTCAGAGCTGACCCTGGGAAGGCTCTCACTAATCACTCTGAAACATCTGCATGTGTACTCTTCACAGAGGGCGGTTGAGTACTTTCATTCAATCAAGATGATCACAGTTCTAAGTTCAACCCAGGGAAATACATTTTTTAAAATCTTCTTTAAAAATACTGGAATCCAACAAGTGTGCCTCAGTTACTTTGTCCCCTATAGGAAAGAAACACACCCAGAGGTCAGAGGTGGCAAAGCTCTAAGTGGCACCTATCCTGGGAGGCAGGGGCCTCACCTGCAGCTATAGAGAAAATTAAAGGGAATAATGTATGAAGAGCATCAGGGCCTGAGAATGGTGGCCCTACAGGAAATTTCCAAGGAAGAAAAAGTTCTGTCCCCGCCCTCAAGCTCTAGGTCTAACTGGATCTGGGGTGACAGCAGTGAAGCCATGACAGAAGCAAGAGGAACCCAAAGAGAACCCAGAGAACAGAAGCCTGAGTTATGCCACAGGATGGTTCTGAGTGTGCATGTGCGTGGTGTAGACAGTGGAACGACAGACCCCTGTCTGCTCATCCTATCCTGGGATGTTTGTATATGGATGAAATCAAGCAGATTTTGTGTGTGTTTGTGTGTGTGTGTGTGTGTGTGTGTGTGTGTGTGTGTGTGTGTGTGTGTTGAATAACAAACAGCAATGTGCAATGTAAAATGGAAAGGAGGAGGACCCTGGAAGAGAAGATGGATAGTTCTATTTATTATTTACTTATGTATGTATGGGGAATGATGAGTGGTGCTAAGTTCAGAATCATATTTTTTTTCTTTTTAGCCTACCTGGGAGTCATCTCTTCCCCTCTGTCTACTCAACAGCTACCAGCCATGAGCGCAGCATACAACCCCAGGGGGAATCACCCAGCCTGTTTACTTGAAGACTCCTCTATGGTGATGTGAAGGAGACTACAGGCAGCATTTGCTGGAGTGAATGGTGCAAATCTGGCTGAGTTACCAATAAAAGGCAGTGAAGGAAGTGAGTCAGTGGGTTGGAAAAAAGATTGAGACAAGGCTTATACGGGGTCACTCTCAATGGCATTTCTCCCAGCCTATCTGAAGGGGGCAGGTGGAGAAGAAAACAAAGGACTATTGTGTTCTCCCTGATGGGACAAAGAAGGTAAAACAATTCAACCAATTCTAATTAGAAATATGGTGAGTAGGACACCCTTGTATCTGTCAACATTCTTGCGGCCATAGTCTAAATATCTGACCACACAACTTAGAGGATGTCTTACAATTTCTTACAATTTCAGGCTCAGTCCATGTAAGGCAAGGGGACTGTGGATCTCAGAGCAGAGCAGAGGTGGAGGGAGAGCACACGGGCTGTGCTCTTTACATCAGGGAGGACAGAAGAAGAGGGAGAGCAGGGGAGGAGGAACTCTTTATATAACCCCCAAGGCCACACCCCTAGGGACCCACCTCTAGCCACATTCAACTGTCCTACCAGGTACCACCCAGGCAAATACATTACAATGGATTTATCCACTTCTGAGATTACAACTCTCTTGACTCAATAACATCAGCTCCAAACACCAATTTATGAGCTCTTCAAGGGACCATTCTATGTCTAACCATAACAGTATTCCTCTAGAACAGGAGCTTTCTGGGAACAGAGTCTCTCTGTCTTTCTACCCAGTGCCTCAACTAGTACCCTAAAAGGCACATAAAAAGTTGCTTAACAGTAAGTGCTTAATAAATATTTGTTGAATGCCAGGCGTGGTGGTGCACCCTTGTAATCCCAGCACTTGAGAGGCTGAGAATGGAGGACTGGAGTTTGAGGCCAGCCTCAGCTACTTAGTGATGCCCTCTGCAACTTGGTGAGACCCTGTTTCAAAGTAAAGAATAAAAAATAGGGCTGGGGGTGTAGCTCAGAGGTAGAGTGCCCCTGAGTTCAATCCCTAGTACTGCAAAAAATAAAATAAATAAACAAACAAACCAACATTTGTTGAATGAGGAAAAGAGGAGACTGGCAACTGCCAGTTTGGAGAATTAACACTGGCAGCATTATGATGTCTCCAGAGGTGAGGAAAGGGGACAATAAAACCCTATCAAAGCCAAGTATGAGAACAAATGGGAGTGCAGGTAGGTGTTTCTTCTCCAGAAGAAACTGGAGAATAGAAAAAAAATGTGGGGGCAAGCCTTCACTGGCCTTTAAAAATAAGAAAAGTGAAATTGTTTGTTGACCAATTTTTTCCACATTTATTTTTATTGATTTATCACTCTGTTAAGACTCTACTCTGAAATCTAACCTCTTTACTTCCAGTAGACTAATCCTAGATTCAACCTAGAGGTCATTTTTAACTACTTTTAATCATATCATCTTCTGACAAGCTAAATAACTTCTTTCCATCTTTGATGTTTATGCAGTTCAAATATTTGTATTGCATTATCCCATCTTCTGTTAGTTGTTGCTTAGCCAGGCTTTAAGGATTAGGTACATTTAGATCCTTTAAACCTGGTAAATACCTCTAATCAATTCTTCCATTACTCTGACCATTTCTGATGTTCTTTTCAGAACATCTTCAGGGTCTTTGAATATCTCTATACCACTTAGAAGTCTGTAACTCAGCCTGATATCCCAAAAGGAGACAGACCAAAGTCATATCATGATATAGTTTTGTGGGTCACCTACATCTAAACACCCCGAGAATGATTATTTAAAATCATATTCTTGGATCATACAACCAAACTTAATGAATTAGAATATAAGGGATATGTGACCAGAAACACAAAAGGTTAAGTTAACAAGATATTTATTTGTAGGCACACTGAAGTTTGAGGACCACCTATAGAAAGTCATTATTGAGAAATCTTCAACATGAAACTTGAATTCCTTTTCTACATAAGTGCCTAGGCATGAAAAATAAACTTTAAAGGCCTTCTCCACTATTACTTATAACTATGCCACCAGTGAAATCAGCAGGAAGAAAACAGCAAGGACATCAGGTATGCAAGGTGGAGAGAGAAACAACTCTGAGCATATTAACTGTAGTTGTTTGCCTCATTGCACTACAACTCTCAGATATTCTTAGTTACTTCAAGTTCATAGATTTGAATTAATTATGCCATTGTTTTATGGTACTCTTTCATCATTGTTCCATGCATGGCTCTCATTTATAATTTGTTTGCTTGTTCATTTAATGTATAAAACAGCAGTAACCCCATTCCCTAACATAGAAATTAGAACATTCACAATAACTGATATCCTACTATGTGATATTTTGTCTCCTGTCCCCCACCCCAGCTCTTCTTACTACATAATCATCAAGTACAAATTCTGAGGCTGGTTGGGGACCTGCTGGGATATTTTATAAAGTTCTTTCTTCCCACTTGGAAAACATTTTGAAAGACACAGTGGTATGTAGACATGAAATAAAATGGAGGAAAACAATACACAGAAACACTGGTATTATGGTTTGGATTTAAAATATGCCTCAAGCTAGGTATGGTGGCACACACTTGTAATCCCAGTACTTGGGAGGCTGAGACAGGAGGATCCCTGTAGGGACCACTCATGCCACCTGGCATTGGGCACTCACAGGCTTTGACCTTTCTTGGTCAAATATGACCTCTCCAACCTAGGGAAGCCGACCTAGGGAAGCCGGTGGGTGGGTCAAGGAAAGGCCTACCTCCCTCCCCCACAGCTACCAGTGACGAGATCTGCTCCCATTGGCTCCCCTTCCCCAGCTTCACCTCCCTACCTGATCTTCCCATATAATCTATTGTGTGTCCCAATAAAGCTGAGTTCCTGCGGCGCTGCCTGACCTGCTGACTGGACTCCCAGCTGGTGCTGGTTTTTGGGACCAGGGTAGTGGGCCTGGCCGCGACACTCTCCCTCTCACTCGGCCCAGACAAGCGAAGTGGCTGGCCCGCTTTGCTCTACCCCCTGTGGCATGGGACACAACATCAGTTGTGTGGAACACTACAGATCCCAGGTTCACGGCCAGCCTCAACTATTTAGTGAGGTCCCCTGCAACTTAGTGAGACCCTATTTTAAAATAAAGAATAAAAAATATGGCTGGGGATATAGCTCAGAGGTAAAATGCCCCTAGGTTCAATTCCCAGTAGCACAAAATAAATAAATAAATAGGTGCATACATAATAAAATAAAATGTTCCCCAAATCTCATGTGTTAGACAAGGTGGCCATGTTTGGAGACAGGATTTGGTTGCTGGGGAAGAGTCTCTGGGTGGGACTGGAGACAATATTTTCCCTGGCTGGATGCTACAGTTTCCTGATCCTCTCTCCTGTGCTGCCATGAGCTGACACAAAGTCTCACCTTCTCTCTCTACTCCTCACCATTATGGCCTGAGAACCTGCAGCCCTAGTTGCTCCTTGAAAACAGGTAACACATGGACTGAAATCTTCAAAACTGTGAGCAAATGAAATTCTTGTTCTTCTAAGGTTTACATGTCAGATATTTGGATTACAGCAGTGAAAATGCTTACTAAAACAACTGACTAAGCCATTGTTTATTCAACAACTGTGCATTAAGTGCTTACTATGTGTCAGATGTGGTGTAGTACTCTCTGGGGATTCAAAGATGGTTCCTACCCTCAAAAAACTCAGAGTCAATTGAATAGACATAAAAGAAATCAGTTAGGTGCTATCAAAGCAATGAGAAAAATCTGTACAAGAGAGAAGTAAGATCCAAAAGATGGAATGCCAATGCCTCAGGAGTAAAGAGAAATTCCAGGAGAAGATTTCATAGCAAAAGTAACTCTAGAACTAAGTATTGGGAGGTGAATTTGAAATAAATAAAACAAAACTTTGAGTTTCAGAAGTAGAACTAGAAAAAAAGCAGGGCTTTTAAATTCAAATTCGACTCAATGTCTACTTTATGTCCTGAATGTCACCATCATCCATGTAAGCCTATTGAAGCTAGAGTCCAGGTGATTGCCAGCAGTGCACACTTGAAAAATCCCAGTTTAGCAACCAGAAAAACAGCAAAATCACTTTACTCCTTTGGATTGCATTTGAAATGTCAATATAGCTCACAGTTACATTTTTGTTTTGTTTTAACTTTCATTTATTCTCTCGTTTATTTTCTTTATATCTTGGGACTCATCTAATGCCATTCTCCTCAAAACTTCTTAAAACATCCTGTTCTTCTATAGTATGTCTGAGTACTCTGGTTATTCTATCCTTTCCATTTCTTTCTCATTCAGAATAAAAATAAAAGAAACAGGTCTGGCAATAGAATACTCTCAAGGAGGCAAGCAAAACAGACTATGCAGAAAAATCTAAAATCTTTTTTTTTCCCAGCTTGTGGATGGGGAAGGGTAAGAATACTCTTAGGTTATTCTCTTAGATTGTTTTTGTCTGAAAATAATCATAACATCCAAATGCTTACTCATCTAAAACAATATATTTATCAAAAATCTGAATAACTTGTGACTTCTAACCATTCCATTCCCTGAGAAAGTGAGAAGGCAGATAAGAACCAGATTGTGGAAGTCTTTGAATACAACTAAGAAGCTTGTCTTAGTCTGTTTGAGATGCTATAACAAATGATTATATTAGGTAATTCATAAATAACACAAATTTATTGATCACAGTTCTGGAAGCTAGGAAGGTAAGATCAAGGCTCCAGCAGATTCAATGTTAGGGAAGAGCTGGTTCTCTGCCTCATAGACAGCATATTCTGGCTGTGTTCCCATGTGTTAGAAGGGGTGAATGAACTCCATTTGGACTATTTTATGAGTTCTAATCCCATTTATGAGGGTAGAATCCTCATAAGCCTATCATCTCCCAACGACCGTCGCATTCTACCCTGACCTCCTAAAATTCATGTCCTTCTCACATACAAAATACACATATTCCATCCCAATAGCCCTAGAATATTAACTTGTTCCAGCATCAACCCAAAGGTCTAAAATTCTGAGTCTCAACTAAATATAATCTACATCAAATATAGATGAGAATAAAGATCCAATTCATCCTGAGACAAACTCTTTTTCCAAATTCAAGCTTATGAAATCAAATAAGCTATGTGCTTCCAAAGTACAATGGTACAACAGACATAGGATACATATTCCCATTCCAAAAAGAAGCAACAGGAAACAAAAAAGGAATGCAGGTCCCTAGTACATCCAAATCCAACAAAGTAAACATTAAATATTATGGCTAGAGGTCAATCATGTTTGACCACATGAACTATCTTCTGGGCAACTGGGGTGGGAATTG
>PVLC010007641.1:9787-62443 GCA_004027655.1 Graphiurus murinus | reverse complement strand
AAAAAAAAAAAAAAAAAAAAAAAATGATGATGTTCATCGTTGTCCTCCAGATGTCCTTAGCTCCCAGCTCTCCCTGACCTAAAAGACACTTATTTCTAAGCCATTTTAACCCATTGTCAAATTCTTTTTTTTTTTTTTGCGGTACTGGGGATTGAACTCCAGGAGCATTCTACCTCCGAGCTATACCCCCAGCCCTATTTTTTATTCTTTATTTTGAAACCGAGTCTCACTAAGTTGCGGAGTGCCTCACTAGGTAGCTGAGGCTGTCCGCGAACCCGGATCCTTTGGTCTCACCCTCCCAAATGCTGGGATTACAAGCGTGTGCCACCACACCCGGCTCTCCATTGTCAAATTCTAATCCAGCAGGATCTGGGCTGAAGGCAAATGGAAAGTCACCTCTTATAGACAACTTTGAGGTCCCTCCATTCCAGGAAGCTGCACATCTTGGGCTTTCGAGCCAGAACCACCTGCATAAGCTCCCGAACCATCTTCTTCCGTTCCTTGTCTGATGTGGCCAGGTACCATTTTTGCAGCCGCAGCTTTCCCTGCCGGCTGAACAGCAGCATGAATCGCATCTGGAGAAGAAGGACCAGAGCTGAGGGTCAGATATTTGGTTCTGAGTCTCTATAAATTCCACAAACTCAGTCCCACTCTTCTCCACTCACAACTCCTACTTTCTTGAAAATCCAGCCTCTTGCTATCAAATCAGAGTGTTCCCACCAGTAGGTGCCTTTCCTTTTGGGGAAATTCATGGCTTCTGCCTGTCATTTGAGTTCAAATGCTGGCTCCACTAGTAGGGAAAGATGTTGGGCAATTACTTTCTGTCTCTGGGCCTCAGTTTCCTTATCTATAAGATGGAGATGATATGTTAGGTATTATTATTACCTGGCTTCCTGCTTCCTAATCCTGCTTTCCAAAGGAAGTAAAATGCCTAGCACAGTTGACAAGCAGTACATAGCAAATGCCAAAGAGATGCCAGTTCTCTTTGATGCTCCTATTACACTACTGTGCTGAAATGGGGTATTTTGTCTCAAGCTCAATTTCCCACCCCATCCTAGCCATGGCCCTTGCTGATGTCCTTAAATACTGTCCTCCACTAAGAGTCCTAGGCCCAGAAGTATCCTTCTGCACATATGTACACCACACTTGGTACTGGAGTGCTCAAATTTCACCTTCATCTTTCTCTAGCAAAGCAGATATTTGGCCCCTATAGTGTTCTCAAGTTTACTTCCTTTTAGGGTGCCTCCTGCTAAGACTCACTCCTCCCCAGACAACAGGTGACCAATCTCACTTTCACTCCCTCACTTATAGGACATGGCCACCCAGGATGGCTCCCTTAGGGAATGTCTGTGGAACAAAGAGCACAGCTGGGTGAAGTGGGATGGAGTACAGAGCTGTCACTACCCTGTGCACCTGGCTTCCCAGGTCCAGGGGCTCCAACCACATCCTGGATTTATCTCTTTCCAGCAGCTCTCCTGTTTGTGGACATCACCAGGGCTGGAATCCCTGGGTGTGTGCAACAGTACTAGTTAGTAGATAAAATTCAGAATTCAAGAGTTTTTTTTTTTTTTTTGGTGGTGGTGGTGGTGGTGGTGGGGAAAGAGGAGAACCGAGGGACTGTGTAGAAACAGAGCCCAGTACACCTAGGACAGGGGGGTGGGGAGCCAGCAGGAAGACGGAAGGCCTGGGTTCCGGAAAGAGAATGGAATGGGGGCGGAGAGGGAAGAGCACAGGAGCCAGGGATCCCAAAGCCTAGGTCCTCGAGGGCAAGCCCTCGAGGCCACTCTGCCTTCCCACCTCAGCCCGGACTCTGGGCTGGCAGAACCAGGAACAGAGGCAGGACATTCACTCCTCAGACCCGGAAACTACCCCCTCCCACACCCCACTCCCCTGGGGCCCCGCTCCAGTTTGGGCCGCACGGAAACAGCGTTTCGGTGACCCGCGACCTCTGCTCTCTCCCTCCGCGAGAGATCTCCGTGCCCCTCTCCTTAGGGCGACTTCCCTGCGGCAGTGGTCGGGGTCCCCTGGGCCGCGACTCGAGACCTGAAAGCTTCTCCAGACTCGGGACGGTCCCGCTGTCCCCTAGTCAGTCCCCTCTCGCCCCACAAATGCGCCCCCTTCCCGAGTGCCATTTCCAGCTCTTCCTCCCGAGCATTTTCCAGCTCGCACACCGGCTCAGGAAAGTGGAACCTCTGAGGACCAGAGGGAAGAAAGAGCGGCTCCCACCGAGGGCGGCCCCCAAGGACCCCCGCAGGTGCAGCCCACGCCCCTCGGGTTCCCCCTCCCCTCCCTCTTCCTACAGCCTACCATCCTGCAGCCTCCGGCTCGGCGCGTCCCTCTACGGCCACCGTAGGCGCCAGCTCCACTCCCTTTCTTATCCTTTCTCTTCCCTCTCTCTGGGCTGAAGCCCCGCCCCGTTCCGCCCCGGCGGTGGCGGGGGGGGGGGGAAACCCATCGAGCGACGCATTGCGCAGGCGCCAACGCTGCGGGGCGCGGGGGCGGGGCTGGAGGCGGAGAAGCGGAAGCCATGGCAACCAGGTCCTTGACTTTAGCTTTGAGAAGCTCCGTCGTTATGGTAACAAGGCTGTCTTGTGGGTTGGTTGGAGGATGGGGGAAGAGGACAATGAGGTTCTCGGGCTTTGGAACCTTGGGGGGAAAAGGCGGGAAAAGGGGTGATAGAGGTCGTTGGAGTTTTCGAGGAAGCTGGGAGGTTGGTAGGAAAGAGGGAGCAGGGTGAGAATTAGATGTAGTTGAAGTGAAATGATGTGGGAAAAAGAAGACAAAGAGTAGTGGTGGGGCAGGAGGAAAGTGCACAGCTTAAGTATTTATTGAGAACCGAAGTAAGGTAAATACATAAGAAACAAGAGGAATGAGAAATAGAAGAGGAAGGGGCCGGTATAAAAGGGATATAAGAAAAATGGGGAAATCCCAGCATTTGGGAGGCTGAGACCAGAGGATCCAGGTTCGCGGCCAGCCTCAGCTACCTAGTGAGGCTCTCCGCAACTTAGTGAGACCCTGTTTCAAAATAAAGAATAAAAAATAGGGCTGGGGGTATAGCTCGGAGGTAGAATGTCCCTGAGTTCAATCCTCAGTACTGCAAAAAATAAAAAAAAATAAAAAAAGAAAAAAAAATGGGGAGAATCATGAAAGGGAAGGGAAAAAAAAACTCAAAAGGTTGGCATAGATCAAAACTAAACAGGGACTGGGTCTGGTGTAGTACACCTGTTATCCCAGGACCAGGGAGGCCAAGATTGGAGGATCGAAAGTGAAGCCAGCCTAGCAACTTAGTGAGGCTGTCAGCCCTTAGCGGGATCCTGTTTCCAAATAAAAAATAAAATGGTGCCGAGGGTGTAGCTTGGAGGTAGAATGTCCCTGGGTTCAATCTCCAGCACCCAAAACAAAAACAAAAACCTAAACAGGAACAGATGTAAACTAGTCCTAAATGTAAAGATGTAGAAAAGGAGTATGGATTTAAGAGAAAAGTCTTATATTTTGTTATGTTGAGAAATCTGGGACAGTAGCAGACCCTATATAAACTATGTTGTTTTCCTACACATACCTACCTATGATAAAGTTCAACTTATAAATTACGTATAGTAAGAGATTAACAACAATAACTAATAATAAAATGGAACAATTATAGCAATATACTATAATAAAATTGCCAGCATCACTACTCTTGCACTTTGGAGCAATTATTTAATAAAATACTGGTTGGGTCACTTGAATACAAGCACTGTGGTACTGCCACAGTTGGTCTGATAACCATTTACTACTACATTGTTAGTGAATAACACATGTAGAGAATGTTCTAGGGTCAAGAGGGTTAGCCTAATTCATTCTAGGATGGAATCTCATCTCCTACCCTTACTAAAATTTATAACCTTGTGTAAGCCATTGAACCCTCCCTCCATCTCCTCATTTTAAAAATGAAGTCAGTCGTAGGTACCTTGCAAGGTGGTTTTAAGGATTAGGGGTAATGTATATTAAGTACTCTGCATACTGTGAATATTTGATAATGGTACCCATGATTTCCTCTTCTCAACTCACTTTTTCTTTTTCTTTCTTTCTTTTTTGTGGTGCTGGGGATTGAACCCAGGGGCAGTCTACCTTTAAGCTACACCCCAACCTTATTTATTTATTTATTTATTTATTTATTTACTTAGTTATTTCAGTACTGAGGACTGAACCCAGGGGCATTCTGCCTCTGAGCTACACCCCCAGCCCTATTTTTTTATTCTTTATTTTGAAGCAGAGTCTCCCTAAGTTGCAGAGGGCCTCACTAAGTAGCTGAGGCTGGTCATGAACCTGTGACCTCCTGTCTCAGCCTCCCAAGTGCTGGGATTACAAGCATGTGCCACCACACCCTGCATATTTTTAATTTGGAAATAGGGTCTCACTAAGTTGCTGAGAGCCTTGCTAAGTTGTTGAGCTGGCTTCAAACCTGTGCTTTTCCTGTCTCAGCCTCCCGAGTGCTGGAATTACAGGCATGTGCCACCATGCCTGGCTTCTTTCTTTTTCATTCACCTCTTTCCTGTCTATACCTTATACTTGCTAAGGGCACAGTCTAATATATATGGCACATACCAGTGAGATATCTTGCCAATGGCATAAATAGTTAGCTGAATTATCTTGATATTATTTAGTAGGTGAAAAATAAGATCAATAAAGCAAGTTACTAGAGTTAGAAAGGGTGAATCACTATGGAGTGAAAAGAAGAAATAGAAGAACAGAAGGCAAAACAAGTAAAAAGAAATATGCCCCTGGAAAAACGAAGAAGTAGTGCTAATTGTGCTCTGACAATGATTGATATGTCATAAATGTATATTGTAACCCTGTTGTACTCAAGACATGTATAAAAAAATCTGTACTGAATAATAATAATAATAATAATAATAATAACAACAACAATAATAATAAAGAAATATGCCCCTGGAGAGAGGAGATGATATGTCTTATTGAAGAAAAGATAAATTAATGAGAGAATTGTTTGAAATATGGGTTATGCTCATATGCAATAATGGCGTTCAAGTAACTGAGACTAGTTAGAAGATGGTGGACTGGATTTCTTCCTTGTTAGTGACTGATAAATGTAGAGAATCTATGAGTTAGTGGATCTGACGCAGCTGGTGTGTGGAGATGACTTCAGGCTTGATGCAGTGGGCAGTCGGGAGTTATTATGGTCATCTGAGCTGGTGAGTCACTTAGTGAAAACTGTTAAGAACATTAATCATGTAGTAATATGTGAGACAATTTGAAAGGAAAAAAAAAAGGCTGGAAGATCATCAAAGAAGCTGTTTTGGGAATTTGGGAACAAGGATGAAATGGAGAGGGACAAATCAGATATCTATGATGGAGCAGTCAACCAAAGTTGATAATTTAAATGGGAAAGAAAGGAGAAGAATCGAAGAATCAAAGATGAGCCTGGAGGGTTAGTGATTCCTTCTGACTAACTGGAAAAACAGAAGAGGTGAGATTCTCCTTCGTAGCCAGAGATCGGTTTGAATTTCACCTGCCACACCACTCTGACACCTCATGTGGTTGTAGAGGTGGTTCCTGTGGTGTTTGGGAGAGTGGCTTGGATGCATCTTTGTGAACCTATGATCTACACTTTTCCCTCCTGTCATGTCCTCTGAGCCCCGCCCCCCTTTTTTTTCAGGATTGGGGATTGAACTCCGGGGCATTCTACCTTCGAGCTATACTCTCAGCCCTATTTTTTTTTTTTTTTTTTTTTTGCGGTACTGGGGATTGAACTCCGGGGCATTCTACCTCTGAGCTATACCCCCAGCCCTATTTTTTTTTTTTTTTATTCTTTATTTTGAAACCGTGTCTCACTAAGTTGCGGAGTGCCTCACTAGGTAGCTGAGGCTGGCCGCGAACCCAGATCCTCTGGTCTCAGCCTCCCAAATGCTGGGTCCCAGCCCTATTTTTTATTGTTTATTTTGAAGCAGGGTCTCACTAAGTTGCGGAGGGCCTCACTAGGTAGCTGAGGCAGGCCTTGAACCCGGAACCCCCTGTCTCAGCCTCCCAAATGCTGGGATTACAAGCCTGCACCACCGGCTCTCTGAGCCCCCTTTTGATCCATTATTTAAGTAGTTGTCTTACTCCATTTGTGCCACTATAACAAAATGCCTCAAACCAGGTAGGTTTTTTTGTGTGTGTGCAGCACTGGGGATTGAACTCAGGGGCATTCTACCTCCGAGCTACACCCCTAGCCCTATTTTTTTATTCTTTATTTTGAAACAGGGTCTCACTAAGTTGCAGAGGGCCTCACTAGGTAGCTGAGGCTGGCCGAGAACCCGGATCCTCCGGTCTAAGCCTCCCAAATGCTGGGATTATAAGCGTGCACCACCACTCCTGGCTCTCAAACCAGGTAGTTTTTAAACAAAATAAGTTTATTTCTCAAAATCCTGGAAGCTGGGAAGTCGGAGATCAAGGTGCTAGCAGGTTTGGTGTAGAATGACTGCTCTTTGCTTCCAAGATGGCGCCTTCTTGCTGTGTCTTCTAGAGGGGACTAACATTTGTGCCTTCACATAGTGAAAGAGACCAAAGGGACAATAAGTAAGTAAATAAATTCTCTCCATTAGGCCCTTTTATAAGAACACTTAATCCCATCATGAGGATTGCTCAGTCACCTCCCAACTGCCATACCTCTTAATACTGTATTAAGAGTATTAATACTCTTAATACTACTTAGTGCTTAATTCAGGATTAAGTTTCAGCATGAATTTTGGAGGGGACACCATCATTCAAACCAAATAAGTAGTGAATAATTCCTTGATGATATCATTTGCAGTTTTTAAAAAACATTTATTTATTTATTTTTGGTCCTGAGAATTGAACCCAAAGATATTCTATCTCTAAGTGACACCCCCAGCCCCCCTTTCTTTTGGTACTGGGGATGGAACCTAGGGGCATTCTACCTCTGAGCTACACCCCCAGTCCTATTTTTTATTCTTTATTTTGAAACAGGGTCTCACTAAGTTGCAGAAGATCTCACTAAGTAGCTGAGACTGGCCTCGAACCTGGATCCTCCGATCTTAGTCTCCCTAGTACTGGGATTACAAGCGTGCACCACCATGCCCGGCATCTCCAGCCCTTTTAAGAAATTTTTATTTTAGCCGGGTGTGGTGGTGCCCGCGTGTAATCCCGGTATTTGGGAGGCTTAGACTGGAGGATCCAGGTTCATGTCCAGCTTCAGCTATTTTGTGAGGCCCTCCTCAACTTAGTGAGACCCTGTTTCAAAATAAAGAATAATAAAAAAAAATAGGACTGGGGGTGTAGCTCGGAAGTAGAATGCCCCTGTTTCAATCCCCAGTACTGCAAAAAAAAAAAAAAAAAAAAAAAAAAATTTTGAAACAGTGTCTCACTAAGTTGCTGAAGGTCTCACTAAGTTACTACAAACTGACCTTGAACCTGCAATCCTCCTGTCTCAGCCTCCTAAGTACTGGGATTACAAGCGCGCACCACTGCGCCCGGCTTAACTTTTATTTTTATTGAGAAATCATATGGGACCTTATAATATGCAGTCCTGAACATTTAAATACTTTCTGTGGTAGACACTGCCATCCTTTTTCACTTCCCAAGCCCTAATCTTCTTAGTTTGAGGATTCCCCATCATGAGTCTAATGGGGGACATAGACCACCATCTCAGTACAGCATTTGAAATTTCTAGGTCCTCTGTTTTGCAGTCTTTTGGGTGGGCATAGACTGGACATGTCTGCTGGGCTCTAGCCATCCCTGCACCTGCCTGGGCTTTGGTCTAGGAGGAAATGAGGTGCTGGAGGGTGGGTAAGACTCTGGCAAGGGTCCAGGGGGAAGTTCCTAGGATGGCAGTGTGGCAGCACTGATGACTGTGTCCTGTGTCCAGTGAGGGGATGAATAGGGCATGCAGGTATGATTTCGGGGCAGTGCCTCTAGTATGAGACTTGATTCCCCGGCAGTTCTCTGAGCTTCCTAATTTCCTTCTGTGCTTTAGTTAGCCAGAGTTGTTTTCTGTTTCATGTAAATGCGATCTGACTAGCGAACTCGTATCATGCCGTATCATCCACGTCATTTCTTCAGCTGTGAATCAGCCTTATTTCTTCAGCTGACTTGCAAGCTCCTTGTGGGACTGTGCCATGAATACATCCTTTAATTTCTTCCCATCACCCAGCAGCGTTTGTTGATTAGCTTCGGTTATGCTCTGTAGAGATGATTACTGTTATGGTTTGAGTGTGTCCCCTAGAAGTTCATGCTTGGGCACCTTCATTTCTCAGTGTTGGCGGTGTTGGGAGATGGTACCTTTCAGAGGTGATTAGGTCCTTTAGGGGGCTTAATGCCTTTCTCACTCTTGAGGGGCTGAACTAGTTAATGAGAGTGAGTTGTTACAATCCAAGTTCACTGTTCCTGTTTTTTCTCTTCTGCACATGCCTGCTTCCCCTTCTGCTTCCCTCCATGAGTTGAAGCAGCACAAGGCCCTGGCCAGAATCCAAACAGATGCCAGGACCATGGTCCCGGACATCCCAGCCTCCAGAACCACAGACCCAAATAAACTTCTGTTCTTTATAAAATACCCAATCTTAGGAATTCTGTTATAGCAACAGAAAATGGACAAAGACAGTTACTAAATCTAGTTATTTAAAACTTACTACTTACCAATGTATGCTAAATTCTAATTTCATATTTAATATTACATACTTCATATCTACTCTTCCTGCTAGATGATAAGCAGCCTTCTTTTGGTGTTTCTTCTGGGCCTAGCACAGGGCCTGACATGCAGCTGGCACCTATATTTGTTGGCTGACTGTCTGCTGGATTCCCCATTTAAAAAGTCCCTTGTCATCTCAAACTTCACATGTCAAAAGTTAGCTACAATCTCAGTACTTGGGAGGCTGAGACAGGAGGATCACAGGTTTGCAGCCAGCTCAGCAACCTAGCAAGACTGTCTGCAACTTAGTGAGATGCTGTTTTAGCCCAGAGGAAGAATGCCCCTGGTTCCATCCCAGTACTCTCTCCCCTGCCCTCCACGCACAATGAGCCACCATCTCCCTCTTCCTGTGCAACCATCTCATCTCTTGGCTTACCACTGTGGTTAATGTCACTGCCTGTTTCTAGACTTGCAGGCTCTAACCCTGAGACAAGAAGGAAAGAGGAAAGCAGGGCTCATCCAAGGAACATGGGTACGATTTGCACGATTAGACAGGGAGAGATGTATGCTAAAGAGACAGAGAGCACAGGCCCGATTGCCAGAGGAGGCAGCAGTAGAAGCCAGCTCAGTAGTGTGGGACTTCATCTTTCATGTGTCCTTGGAACCTGCCTTTTGCCATAATTTTTCCTTTGTGATAATTTTTGGGGAGGTTGCTGGGGATTAAGCCCAGGGGTATTCTATCTACCCCCTGCCCCCACCCCTTTAGGTAGTACTGGGGATAGAACTCAGGAGTGTCCTACCTCCAAGATATTTCCATAGCCCTTTTATTGTTTGTTTTTGTCTTGGAACAGGGTCTTACTAGGTTGCTGAGAATCTCACTAAGTTACTGAGGCTGGCCTCAAACCTGCAATCCTCCTGTCTCAGTCTTCCATGCACTGGAATTATAGGTGTGTGCCTCTACGCCCATCTTTATTTATTTATTTATTTATTTATTTATTTATTTATTTTTGCGGTACTGGGGATTGAACTCAGGGGCATTCTACCTCCGAGCTATACCCCCAGCCCTATTTTTTATTCTTTATTTTGAAACAGGGTCTCACTAAGTTGTGGAGTGCCTCACTAGGTAGCTGAGGCTGGCCTCGAACCCGGATCCTCTGGTCTCAGCCTTCCAAGTGCTGGGATTACAAGCGTGCACCACCACGCCTGGCTCCAGCTTTATTTTTTAATTTGAACAGGGTCTCACTGAGTTGCTGAGGGTCTTGCTACGTTGCTGAGACTAGTCTCCAATCTGTGATCCTCCTGTCTCAGCCTCCCAAATAATGAGAGTACTCACTTCCTTTGTGATTTTGTTCATGCTGTTTCCTGGATGCTCTGTCACTCCTTCCCTACAGACCCAAATCTACTTCATTTATATTTTAAGGTTTCAATCAAATAGCTGCTCCTCGGGTGAGCCTTTCTGTTCTAGTCTAGACTACAGGAATTATTTCTAGAATGTTCCTTTCAATCATGCTTGCAGTGACTCACATAGCCCTTCACCTTTCTGCTGTCTGTTCTCTTTAGGTCTCTGGTATCAAGAAGAATCAAGGAACTGGACATGGTGGCACATGCCTGTAATACCAGTCCTTGGAAGGCTGAGACAGGAGGATTGAAGGTTTGAGGACAGCCTCAACAATGTAGCAAGCCTCTCAGCAACCTCATGAGACTATGTTTCAAAGCAAAACTTGGCTGGGCGTGGTGGTACATTCCTGTAATCCCAGTACTTGGCTGAGACAGGAGGATAGCATGTTGGAGACCAGCCTCAGTAACCTAGTGAGATCCTGTTTAAAAACAAAAAAATAAAAAGGGGCTGGGGGCATAGCTTGGGAGGTAGGATGCGCTTGGCCTCAATCCCCAGCAACACACACACATACACACACGTGTGCGTGCGAAACATCATCACGTATACTTAAAAAAATTCTTCACACTACCTAATACAAAGTTCAGCTTTTCAATAAATTTCTGTTAAATTGAAAGGAGCTCAGCTGGGCATGGTGGCACACACTTTGTAATCTCAGTACTTGGGAGGCTGAGACAGGAGGATTGTAGGTTCGAGGACAGCCTCAGCAAGTAGTGAGACTCTCATAAACCTAGCGAGACCTTGTTTCCAAATAAATAAAATCAGGCTGGGGGTGTAGCTCGAAGGTACAATCCTCAGTCTCACAATCAATCAATCAATTGAAAGGAGCTCTGACTTGGTAAGATTTTGGCGGAAGCCAGGGCTGCTTTGCTCTAGAGAAGAGCCTTCCATTAGAGCCAAAGCGACATCTGGTGGTTGGGGGATAAAAGGTTCCATTCAGGAAGCTGGGGTTCAAGCTGCAGGGCGGCATGTGTAAATGCACCAGGTGCTGGGGACTAGCAGGTGAGGGCAGCATCATTGCACCCTCTGAGCCTTTTTTGGTGTTCAGTAAGACTTGTTTCTGTTCACAGATGCCACACAGAAAGGCAGTCCCAGGTGGGGGCAGGAAGCAGAGACGCCCACTGCCTGAGGCTGAGTAATAAAAGTACCAGCAGGAGCAGGGAACACACCTGTGGTCCAGGTGCTCAGGAGGCTGAAGCAAAACATTCTCTTGAACCCAAGAGTTTGAGGCCAGCCTGGGCAATATAGTGAGACTCTGTCTCAAAAATAAATAAATACATAAATAAAATAAAAGCAAGTTACTTAACCTGTGCCTTAGGTTTCCTCACCTTTACATAAATGTTTGCCACTATTATGACAACGAAAGTTTCTTGAGGAACCACTTTAAAAAAATAGTTTGGAAGCTAGATGTGGTGGGGCATGCTTGTAACCCCAACTTGGTAGGCTGAGACAGGAGGATTACAGGTTCAAGGCTAGAATCAGCAATTTAGTGAGGCCCTCAATAACTTAGTGAGACCCTGTTTCAAAAAAATAAAATAGGGCTGGGTGTGTAGCTCAGAGGTAGAATGACCCTGGGTTCAATCCCCAGTACAAGGAAGAAAAAAAGAAAGGGAGAGAAAAAAGGTTTGGAAGACAAATAGTATCTCTTCGACCAATTTCATTGTGCTAGAATATTTTTACCATCAGGCATTTACAACATTCATCCTCACTGCCCACCCATGGTCAGATACATAATTTCACTGTGTGAGGTTTATAAGAAATCTGCAGAAATGGTGGCTGGAGGCAGATCTTGTTAGTTTTTCATCCCTAAAGAAAAAGAGAAAGGAAGAAAAAACTTTGAACAGCCAAGGAAGGGGGCCAGGGCAAAGTCAAAGAGGGCAGGCAGGCCCCATGCTGTGAGGCCCCACGGTTATCTTTATCCTCACAATGTCTGAGGGAAGCCAAGAGTGCTTTTAAATGGGGCAGTTCCTGGTGCAAACTTCCTCTGTGGTGAGGGGGCCTTTTGAAGAATTCATTTCTTTTGATCCTTCTCAGCATGCATGGACAGTGTTTGAACTGTATACTGCAGAATTAGGGCTAACTTGTCCTGCTTTCTGGAGCATTTTGTGCAAAAAGAGTCTCTTTAGGTTCCTAAGAAAATACATTACAAATGGGTCACTCGCAGCCCCTGGCCCCAGGCCTAGAAATGGTCATATTTTCAGGGTAGAAGGAGGTAAAAATATATACCTGGTACGAGTGTCCCTGAATTCTTGGACTATGGCCTTCATGATCCAAGCTACCCACTGTGAGCCCAAAGGGGGGCATGTACAAGATTGTAGGCAGGAAAAAGAATAGTTCAGTGTTAGCTGAAATTTGGGCCACAAAACCCAGTGTGGAATTGTCTTGTAGACCTACTGGGCCACATCCAGTGTTTGCATCTTTGGGCTAAGCTAAAAGCAGACCTTGTGGTCTCTATTGCCTTCGATTTTCTAGTTCTACAATCATCTTACCCCTGCAAAGCTTGCCAGTTGCACAGTGAGAATAGCAGAGGAAATGTGAAAATTCATGAAGTTAAGAGATAGCATCTCTCACTAAAGCTGGGAGTTACTTTAGGGAACCACCTATTCCAGTCCTTTTGTCTTGGTTCTCTCTGGCTTTCTAAGGGAGAAGACCTTTTCTCCCAAGCTAGGATGGACTTTGGGGGACCTTCTCACTACATTAGTCTAATGGAAGAAGACAAAGCTTGACAAAGGCAAATTGAAAGAGGAATCAGCCAGGCATGGTGGCACATACCTGTAATCGTGGTATTTGGGAGGCTGAGACAGGAGGATCACGAATTTGAGGACAGCCTCAGCAACTTAACAAGATCTTCAGCAACTTATACTCTGTTTCAAAATAAAAAAAATAAAAAGGGCTGGACGTATAGCTTGGAATGAATGCCCCTGGATTCAATCCCCAGTACCAAAAAAAAAAAGAAAGAAAGAAAGAAAAAGAAGAACCTATAAGGAGAGGATATTCAACAACTGTATCTCCTTTGACCATCTTAGCACATCATATTGGCGGCATTGAAGAATGCTCCTAGTGCAGGAAACAGGAATGAGCGGGGCGGTGAGGCCTTAAGTCTTTGTTGAAATGATTAAAGAGTGAGTAAGCAAATAAATACCCTTTCTGAATTTATTCTCAAAAGCATATAATCAGAATTCACTCCAAGGAAGGCTAAAAGAAGAAGATAATGTGGAGGTCCTTTTAGTTCACAGTTTAAAATCCATCTTTATTCACAGCAGTAGGCTTATGTAGGAAAGTTGTGAAGTCTTATTTAAGCTTGAGAAAAGGCAAGACTCTCACCAGGCAAAATGAGCACTTTTGATTGTTTGGCACCATTTGAAAATGTTTGTATTATCAGAATTACACAATTTTAGGACTGGAAGTTTTTTCAAAGAGATATTTAGTCATATCATTATAAAGTTATCCGCCGGGCGTGGTGGTACACTCTGGTTATCCCAGTACTTGGTTGGGAAGCTGAGACAAGAGTCTCACGGGTTCCCTGCCAGCTTCAGCAGTTTAGCAAGGACCTAAAATAAAAATAAAGCCAGGCATAGTGGAGCATGCCTGTAATCCTAGTACTTGGGAGACTGAGACAGGAGAATCACAGGTTTGAGGAAAACCCCAGCACAACCTAGGGAGACCTTGTTTTGAAAAACAAAAAATAAAAGCCCGGCAAGGTAGCACACACTTGTAACTCCAGTACTTGGCCGGCTGAGACAGGAGGATTACAGATTTGAAGCCAGCCTCAGCAATCTCGTGAGGCCGCCTGCAACTTAGGACCTGTTTCCAAATTAAAAAAAAAAAAATAATAATAAGACTAGGGGCGTAACTCAGGTAGAATGCCTCTGGGTTCAATTCCCAGTAAAACATACACACACACACACACACACACACACACACACACACACACACACAAATAGGGCTGGGAGGGTACCTCAGAGGTGGAATACCTCTGGGATCAATCCCCAGTACCACTAAATAAATAAATAAGATAAATAAAAATAAAGAGAGAGAGAGCTGGGGATATAGCTCAGAAGTAGAATGTCCAGCCGGGCGTGGTGGTGCACACTTATAATCCCAGCATTTGGGAAGCTGAGACTGGAGGATCCGGGTTCAAGGCCAGCCTCAGCTACCTAGCAAGGTCCTCCACAACTTAGTGAGACCCTGTTTCAAAATAAAGAATAAAAAATAGGGCTGGGGGTGTAACTCAGAGATAGAATGCCCCTGAGTTCAATCCCTAGTACTGCAAAAAAAAAAAAAAAAAAAAAAAAAAGAAGTAGAATGGCCCTGTGCTCAACCCCTGGTGCGCACACACACACACACACACACACACACACACACACACACACAGAAAAGAAGAAAGTTATCCATGGGTAAATGAAACATGAATTCCTTGATTAAATTTCTTTTATTTTTTCAAACTTTTTGGGTGTCTATGAGCATGTACTTTTTCATCATTAAAAAAAAAAATCACTTAGCCGGGCGTGGTGGCGCACGCTTGTAATCCCAGCATTCGGGAGGCTGAGACCGGAGGATCCGGGTTCGCAGCCAGCCTCAGCTACCTAGTGAGGCACTCTGCAACTTAGTGAGACTCGGTTTCAAAATAAAGAATAAAAAAAAAATGGGGCTGGGGGTGTAGCTTGGAGGTAGAATGCCCCTGGGTCCAATCCCCAGTACCGCAAAATAAAAAATAAAAAATAAAAATCACTTAATCTGTATCCTGACCTCTGATGCTTCCCCACCAAGCAGTATTCTGGCTGTCCTTGAATATTTGCAGTGACAGAGAACTCATCAGTGTTTTTTTGTTTTGTTTTGTTTTGTGGTACTGGGGATTGAACTCAGGGGCATTCTACCTCTGAGCTACACCCCCCAGTCCTATTTTTTATTCTTTATTTTGAAACAGGGTCTAACAAGTTGCAGAGTGCCTCACTAAGTAGCTGAGGCTGGCTGCGAACCCAGATCCTCCAGTCTCAGCCTCCCAAATGCTGGGATCATAAGCGTGCACCACCATACCCGGTGGCACACAGCTTTAACAAGTAGTTATTGGTACTTTTTTAAAAAATTTAGTTTAAACATTAGTTTTGAATATATGAACAGAAATCAATTGGGAGAAGTGTATCCTCTTCCAAGAGCCTTCCAAATACTGGAGGGGGGCTGAAAGTGTGCTTGCCTGGCATATGTGAGCCCTGGGTTCAATCCCCAGCAACACACACACACACACACACACACACACACACACACACACACTAGGAAGAGCATGAAAGGCATTTCAGCAAACTGTTTTAAGGAGACTATTAGGAGTGTGTTTTCAAGGAACCTGATTTCTAGATGTGGTTGGGGAAGGTAAGAAGCACATACAAATGTATGGAGCAAGCACTGTTACACACCAGGGAAAGGCCAGTCTAGAAGCTGAGAGTGATAATGTTGGCTGGATTCAAAGGGCAGTCCTAGGTGGAAGGAGTGGAACTTGATCTGGGGCTGGAGAAATGGGGAGCAAGGGTAGTTGGTTGGGGACATTTGGTGGTAGAAAGAAATGACATGAGTTGACCTGAGATCAGGCCCATTGGAGTGGGCGAAAGGTGTTTGGTCTCTCTCTCTCTTCCTGTGCTGGTGATTGAACCCTGGGCCTCATGTGTGCTAGGCAAGTGCTCTGTCACTGAGCCATATCCCAGTCCAAGGTATTGTAGCAATTTTTTGTTGTTGGTTTTATTTTTGGAGGATGCTGGGGATGGAACTCAGGGTCTTGTGCATGCTAAGCCTGTGCTCGATCACTGAGCTACACCTTCAGACCCCTCTTTCTTTTCTGAGGATGATTCCCAGGGGAGAGCCAGGCCCCCCACAACATGTCTTTGGGGCCTTGTTGTGGAGCTGTGGTGACCCATCTCAGGAACTCGCCGCTACAGGTCCACACACCTGTGGGTGTGTGTGTGTGTGTGTTTCACAGAGATCCCTGCTACCTGAGAGGTCTACAAACCAACAGGGTTTTGATCCCTTGTACCATGTGAAACACTGAAAGTAAAGGCAGAGACCATTTGGCACATTCTTTGCATTCATTTTATTATTTTTTCAAAACATTTTTTTTCTTATTTATCTATCAAAAGTGAAAAAAACATATAATTCACAATTTCAAAAACATTTGGCCCTCCATTTAGGGACCCCTATGGGTACTATATGTGACTGTTACTGTCCAGTGCATAATGAAAAAACAAACAAACAAACAACAAATGAGGATTTTTTTTCCAGGGAAGAGCATGGTGGGATGACAAGGCTTCTATTGGATTACATTCATTTCACATCCGTGTGCAAGTCTTCAATAAATGGATCTTCACGCCCTACCCCCAGCCAGCAGGTTTTCAAAAAGATTATCTAACTAAGGTGGTTGAGTCCGAGCTGGCTGTCTCCTTCATCCCCCCCTCACGTGTCCACTGCTTGCACACAGCAGCCGGAAATGACACATTGAAGTGAGTCACAGTGCAGCTGTGAGTCACCCGGTAATTGGAGAAAGTTCTGTCCTAGTAGGTCGTGTAGCCCCTTGCATTTCTGCTCCTAAGTATATTGGAAAAATCTGAAACCGCTCTGTCCTCACCCAATCAAGTCTCTCTCACCCACCCCCATCTTTTCAGTCTTCTAACGTGGGCTGCAGTTTGATCACCTTGGCAGGGGCCCTAATCCATCAGATGGAGAGGAGAGGAGCCATGGGGCATGGGCAGCCACCAGGTGGCGGTGTGCGTCCCACCACGCCTGCACCCACGGGTTTGACAGGCAGTGTCAGCCTCCAGAGATGCAATGCCACAGACCACGCAGGAACACTGTGTGCAAGTTTAAATAATACTTTTTCCTTAATAATCCTGTCTCTTTAACAAGAAACACAAGGACAAGGTTGTAATAAATATGCAAGCACACCCCTGGCATCCCACCCTCCCCCACCAGGAGATGTGGTGGGGTGTGTGTGTGTGTGTGAAAAGCCAGGCACATGTCTGACCTTTCTTTCTCTATTCCTACAAAAATAAACAGGGAAGCAAAAATACTGCTTCTATGAGTAAACAAGTCACCTACACTCTGAAATAATACATGCACACTGTTTCTGGGGAGGGAGGGGGTGCTCAGCACTGGGTGGGCATTTGCTCTGCCCACCACAGCCTCTCTGAGCTGGGGAAGGTGCTCGGTGCCGGAGTGGACCTTGAAATGAAAGTGTCTCTTCCACTGGCCTCCTTTGGCCTGTCGCCAGCCTCCACAGCGGTGGCAGACAGTGCAAGAGTGGCAGCAGCATGACTGGAACGCAAAGCATTTCTACTGAGCGCTCGGAAGCTCCTGTAAGCCTCATGGTTCTATTCTGCCAGGGAACGGGTCTGAAGACCAAATGGGCAGAGAGATGGCCACGTGCAGCGGTGCCAGCGGGTCTGCAGGTTTTACAGTCTGGGTTGGAGACCTTTGTGCTTTGGGGGTCTCTCCAGGGGTCTCTAGCTAGGGAGTTAGACTCCTACTTCTGCAAGAGGCTGAGGTCTAGGAGGTCAATTGGAAAGATTTACCAATGGGAGAAAAAGACAAATGTCTTCTCTCCCTCTGGGAAGAGTCATTAAAACAAAAATCCTTCGGAGTTTCTTCTTTTCTGATACATCTCCAGTTTTGTCCCAGATGAGGGCTTCTTTTCCCAGGATCAGGGCTCCATCACTTGGCCCATGAAAAGGACTGTCCCTGAGGGTGTGAGAATCACAGAAATTGAGAATTGGAAACACGATGTTTATGGATGAACCGAGAGGTTTCTAAGATGGGTGACATGTCTACAGTCTTAGCTGCTCAAGTGACTAAGTTAGGACTGGGGTCCGGGCACTACATGGTCTATGACCAAGCACTGCCTCCTCCGAAGAGAGGAATGGAACCAAGTGCTAGATTCTTTGCTCAGTGTTCTTGGCTTAAAGGGGCATCTACATCATCTGTCTGGACTGGTATCCAAAACAAGTTGCTGAAACTTCGAAACTGCGATCCTCCTGTCTCTACCTCTCAAGTAGTGGGATCACAGGCGTGCACCACTGCACCCAGCAGTGCCCGAAATAAGAATAGTGGAAGGTCAGGGGAACATTGTAGGGTTTGGGGCTCACCTGTGGGGTTGTGCCGAACCACAAAGAGGAAGGGTCGATCCATGACAATCTCCTCGGGGGCCATGCGGGCTGAGACAAGAATGGCTAGAAGAGAAGGGGCAATGTCTTAGGACTGCACTGGTGCCTGGATTGATCCCAAGGGACCCAGTGTTGCTAGCCTTCAATCTGAAGGTGGGAGGTGATTTTTGGGAGTTGTCTTTGTTTTCCTGAGTATGACCTTAGAAGTTTAGTGATGGCCTCTGAGACCCAGTTTCCTCCAGGAGTTTGGTTACAATCTACCAATTGTTTGCTCACAGACACATGTTTATCTAAGCTCTTTTAGGGCTCTGTGTGTGTGTGTGTGTGTGTGTGTGTGTGTGTGTGTGTGTGTGTGTGGTGCTGGGGATTGAACCCAGGTGTGTTCTACTTCCAAGCCACATCCCCAGTTCTATTTAGTTTTTTTAAATTTTGAAACAGGGTCTTGCTAAGTTGTTGAGGGTCTCACTAAATTGCTGCTGCTGGCCTTGAGCCTGTTATCCTCCTGTCTCAGCCTTCCAAGTACTGGAATTATAGATGTGTACCACTCATGCCTGGCTTTTTAGGGCTTACTGATATGCAAGTTCCTTGAGTTCATGTCCTAAGCTAGAACCAACTCGGGCTTTCCTCTGAGGGACCATTTCACATTCAGGGACTTCAGGAGCCACAGGCGAGGGAATGGGAGTCCCAGGAAAAACATGTCTGCTTTCCAGGCTAAGGAACAGGTGGGGACAGGCAATGGCAGGGCTTTTGTTCTCCACCTGGGAATGTGTTCTGGGAAGAGGCCTGCAGGGAGCAGGCAGTGGAGTCCAATTGGGGTTTGGGGATTAGTTATCCTGCAGGATGACAGATCCAGAGGCCAGTTGGCAGCCCCTTCTGGAAGTCTTGGGCCTCACCTGAGCCAGACTCACCTGTGGAAGAGGATGCTACTGTGCCACTCTCGTTCACCTCAATCTTTACTTTCTGCAGTGCCTGTGATACGTAGAGCAGCTCTTGGTCTGAAACAGAGAGGGATACAAAGGTAGATCAGCCACCACTCTCAGAAAGCCTCCTTTGTCCTCATCGGGGGCCCCACAAACCCATAGGGATAAGAGAGCAAGAGGGAGAATCTCTCACCTGAAAGGCTTGTGAAGTCTGCCTGGACTGGGCTAAACATGTCAGTCATCCCCAAGTTCTCCAGGGGCCCCCTGAGGTCAACTTCAGTTTCCAGGGAGAACCTGTGGGCAGCAACAGGTAGACAGTTCAAACTCAGTCCCCTCTTGCTGGCAGAATCTGCCTCTCAGTTCCCCACCAGATATCCCCTGGGGCAGACCAATTGGGTAGGAGGTGATGAGACAGTGGAAGAGGGATATCTGAGTTTTTGTTCATTTTAATCTGTTTACAAGCCAGGTGTGGTGGCTTACACCTGTAATCCCAGTACTTGGGAAGCTGAGATAGGAGGATCACAGGTTTGAGGTTAGCCTCAGCAACTTAGTGACACTCTCAGCAACCTGGCAAGACCTTGTTACAAAAAATAAAATTTAAACTGAAAAAGGCTGGGAGGTGTATCTCAAAGATAGAATGCTCCTGGGTTCAATCTGTAATGCAAAAAAAAAAAAAAAAAAAAGAAAGAAAAAAATCTGCTTACAAAGTCTCTCTCTTTGCAGGTCTTTGCAGGAAATTTCTAATATTAATGAACAACATTCTTATTCACTCTCCCCCCTCCCACAACCTGTGACTAATTACTTTCCTCAAATAAAGCAGGATTTGCAGCATAATTTTATTCAGTTTGACTGGAAGGCCAAAGGAAAATTCTACTGCAAGGATGTTTGGATGAAAATCTGGTCTGTAGATTGTGTTTCTGAGAGCTACCCCTCAAGCAAGTGCGGTTTGAAGGCACACTCTGCTTCCCACCCGGGCATGATTAATTACCTCAATTTCTAAGAAAGAGAGAGAGAGAGAGAGAGAGCTAACTGAGTAAATTCTCCTTTTCCCCCAAGCCTGGCATTACAGCATCTGGAACTTTGGGGTAAGCCTCGCAGGATTTTCCCTGCAATTCTGGAATTACCCAAACAGCCTTCTCCACCCGCTTTGCTTCTGCAGAAGGATTGAAAAAATCTGTTCTCTGGAACTCCAGCTAGAAGCTGCAGTTCAGGCTGCCCTATCTTGGAAGTGACGCTTATTGTTTCATTGTGCGGATGGTGAATCAAGGAGATGGAGGTGGGAGTACGGGTCCTGCAAAAAAGGGACCCCCACCTCCATCGTTTCTTCAGCTCCCCTGTGGCTGGCTTTTATTGGGTATTCTGGGGCATGTTTGGCGTGGAGGCATGGTCTAGAAATCTCTCTCCTGCCTCCCAGCAAAAACAGACAGAGGGATTACTTGAGGAGTCATAATCAAACCTAGGCCAGAATGTTTCCCTCCAGGCGCTCACACGTGTGTCTGTCTTGCAAATGTCACAGATCCCGAGACTCAACATGAAGCAGTGATTTCAGGGAAGCAGGATACAGAAGGGGGAGACAGTGGTGAGAACATGGGGTGGCTTACTTGGGCAGAACCAGGAGGCGGGGAAGCCTGGTCATGTTGCCTTTCCACTGTCGGATGAGCTCTGCATCCAGAATGTTGGTGAGGGCAGAGAGAGGCACCTCTTTTTCGTAGGGAGCAGCGATGAACATGCTGAGGGTTTCCCCGTGGTAGGGCAGTTCTAGAATGTCATAGTAGTGGCCGTCGGGGGTGGTGAATTCAGCTGTGAAGAGACCAAGATGGCGTGTCAGAAATGACTCCAGCCCTTGTTATTCTGACTTAGTCTTGGGTTTTCAACTAGTTCTGCTGTCTTCTCCACTGTTTCTGGAAGCCAAGCTCTCCATTCCAGCTTTTTTTTTTTGGGGGGGGGGAGGAACTAGGGATTGAACCCCAGGGTGTTCTACCTCTGATTCTTACCCTCAGACTATTTTATTTTTACTTTTGAAACAGGGTCTCACTAAGTTGCTGAGGCTGGCCTTTAACCTATGATCCTCCTGTCTTAGCCTCCTAAGTACTATGATTATAAGCAAGCATGTGCCACCACACTAGCTCCAAGCCAGCTCTTGAGGCTCCTCTGCCCATGGCCCCCATTCAATGTTTTTCTTGGATTTGTTTTGGTTGTGTGTGTGTGTGTGTGTGTGTGTGTGTGTGTGTGTGTGTGTGTGGTGCTGGGGATGGAACCACCCAGAGACATTTTACCTTCGAGCTCCGCCCCCCCCCCCACCCTCATGGAAATAAGGTATTATAAAGTTGCTAAGAGCCTCACTAAGTTGCCAAGACTGGCTTCAAACCTGCAGTCTGCCTGTGTCAGACTCCCAAGTTCTGGGATTACAGATGTGCGCCACCACACCTGGCTTTTATTGTTTGTGTTTACAGTGGTTCAGTTGAACCCAGGGCCTCAAACACACTGGACAAGCACTCTTATCACATTCCCAGCCCCTATTCAATACTTTCATTTCCATTTCTCTTCTCTTCTGCCAATTCACTGTCTTTTGGTTTCTCTCTCTGTCTCCTTTTTGGCCTTCTTGACCTTTGCTCCCTTCCCCTCAACACTTAGTCATTAATTTATTCCAGTCTTCATCCCCTTAATCTCAGCTTCCATATAGCCCTGCCCTCAGGAAAATTTACTGGTCCCGTATAATCACACTAAAAACCCTGGAGATGAGAGACAGGGTAGAGTACTGGTATGATGTGGCCCTGAGGGAATTTTTGGATGTCAGCTTCATCTGGCAAGAGAGAAAGTTCCTTTCGTTTGCTCTCATTATCCAGGTGTGTCCTGCTTGGGAAAGAATTTCCCAAACTGGGTTGTGTATTCTAGGGTCAAAGGGGAACATTTGCATCTCCCTCCCTCTGAAGGCAACATTTTGGGTGTTGCCTGGGAGACCGCAGGGATGAGAGGAAGTAGTAGTGAGATGTGGGAGGGAGGGCTTGTACTTACTATAATTGAACTTGTTGGTTTGAGCCATCATGGGCACAGAGACAGTGCTGCCGTCAGACTTGTGGAAGAGGCGGTGGTGGGTGCCCGACTCTGGGAAGGGCGTCTTCCACTGGCCATTGAAGTAGAGCGCATTCACCAGCACCAGGCGCGTCAGCTGATCCACGGCCCCCTCGCCAAGTAAGTTACTAATCATGCCTATGGGAAAGTCAGGGGGTCAGGATGTTAGATATTTTTTAAGCCTCTTAGATAGTTCCCTTCATCTCCCAGTGATCAAATGGATGTCCTTTGAAGGGATCCAGTTAGAGGGCAGATGGAGGATTAAACGGGACAGTCTAGCTGCTTTTAATTTGCTCTGTCTTCCTAAGGGTCTCAGGAAGTTTTCTCTCTCTCTCTTTCTCTCCCCCCACCCTCTGTGTGTGTGTGTGTGTGTGTGTGTGTGTGTGTGTGTGTGTGTGTGTATGTATGTATATATGTATATTGTTATTATTATTTTTGTATGTACAGGGGGTTGATCCCAGGGGCATTCTACCTCCGAGTCCTTTTTATTTTTCATTTTGAAACAGGGTCTCACTAAGGTGCTGACACTGGCCTTGAACCTCCTATCTCAGCCTCCCAAGTACGCCACCACACTTTCTTGACTCTGGGATCCTGTCCGGCTCTGAGATCAGAGCTAGAAAGATCAGCCTTCCCTTACTTCACCCCTTCCTTTGCTATGCTGCAATTTTGAAGGTTTGTGTGTGCTTATGTCCTGGTTACTTCTGCTTTTATTATATCTCATGCACTTTTTTAGGGATACTTTTCAAGTTAGTTTTTGAGAAAGCCGCATTAAAAAAAATATCAGCTATTGGAAGCCAGGAGCAGTGGTGCATGCTTGTAACCCCAGTACTTGGGAGACTGAGACAGGAGGATCACAGGTTCCAGGCCAACCAAAATAAATAAGTAAATAAATAAATGTGTGTATACATATATATGTTATTGAACTTCAGTTCTTTTTACATGGCCTTTCTGCCCACAGAGAAGAGGATGTTGAAAGGAAGATACATGGATTTGTCTCCAAATTCCCTTTCCCTGCCTGCTCACCTTTTGTGTGTCTCTGCACCCAGTCATTGATGATGAATCTAGCTCTTTCCACCTCTGAGAAGTCCACCTGCTTGACCGTACTCCGAAACATCCTGAAGAAGTGGGGCATGAAGCCCTGGACCAGTTTCACATCCCGCTGGACAAAGATGGCGTCTGTGGTACTGATCTCATCCTTGTTCCATGGCCCTATGAGTTCCTTGTACAGTCGACGGAGGGCAAGGGCCATGCCCTTCTCTGTGCAGAGGCAAGAACAGGCACATTACTCCGATTTTCAGCCAAGGGCTCCCAGCTGAGAGCTTCCCCCTCAAGAGGCCCAGCCCTGTCCAGATGGATGAAGCTCCACTGCACCCCAACAGGTCAAGGGTCAAGTGATACAGGGAGTGGTGGGAAGAAGATGAGGCAGACCCTGTATTGCAGCTATACATGGCTAAGCTGGAGCCAGCCTTTGCCCAGCTTCTGGTTGGTTTGGCCCCTGTTCTATCAAGTTTGCCCAACTCCCCGCCTCCTGTTCTGCCCTCTCTCTCACCACCAATTTTGAATCCCATTGCTGCTTGGATCTGCTGCCGGGTTTCTCCTCCTGTGGTCAGCTGCAGCATGGCCAGCACTGAGGCCACCCCATAGGGTGATAAAACCACATTCCGATCCTTGGAGGACTGTGCCACCTGCCGAAACACCTTCACTCCAAAGTCTGTGGCCAGGTGGGCTGCCTGGGACTCTTGAGGATGCAAGGTGGACCCTTCACCAAAGAGGAGGGCCAGGCCCAGGGTGAGGCAGGCGAGGGCTGGAGACATCTGCATTCTGGAATTAGTAGGAGAGGATTTCATGAGGGAGAGAAAGACAGCAGAGGGAGGAGATGGCACCACAGCCATGGGCCAATCTTCCTTTATGTGCTGCCTGCAGGTGACAGATGAACAGACTAAGTTCTAGTTCATTAAGAGACATGATGTGATCATTCTGCTCCTCCTACTCAGCCTCCAACTTCTTATTGCTGATCAGCTCAGGGAGTCTTAAGCCCATTTTTTTTTTTAACCCATGGACATCTTGGTATCTCTCTCTCTTCCCCTCCAGGGGGCTGAAAGGCCAAATTATGAAATCTTTGATTTGCACCATGCTTTTCAATTCTCTTGTCACCCTTCCCTAAAGATTGTTTCATTCAAGTCAGCAGCATGAAAACCCCTTTCCCAAGGTGGGGAAGCAGGGAGCACCTTGCTGGAGAGGGACACAGAGAGAGAGAGTCAAGGTCCTTGTCTCCAGGAGATGGGGTTGGTGCTGGGATCTGACCACCCTCCCTTCTGGCCTGCAGTTACTGCTAGGGCAGGGTTCCAGGGAAAGAAAACAGAGAGAAAATGGGGATTGTGGATGGAGGAGAATTTGGAAAGTGAAATGTGCTGCCTTCAGCTCCCAGGGAGAGATGGGAGTTTGCTTTTCTCTTACCTGAAGTAGTCAATGATGCCTTGTGATGGGTGATTGTCCTGCGCTGGAGGAGGGGCGTGGCTCTCCTTCTTGACAGCTTTCTTGTCCTTGCAACCAGACACAGCTGTGCTCCTCCTGGGTTGCTGGCTCTCTTTATACCAGATGTAGGCAGGAAATAGATGAACTCATGTTCCAGCCCCACCCACTAGTTCTGACTCTGGATGTCTGTCTGAGCAGCCGCCAGGCCCCCTCGGCTCCTCCCTCTCCAGGACTTGCTTAGGCCTGCGTGCGTGCCTCTGTGTGTGTACATTGCAAGAGGGCCTGGGAACAATTGAGCAAACCCTGATTGCCTTAGTCCAAGGACCTCCTTTGATTTGGCCACCCTGACCGTGTCCCTCTCTCTCTTTGTATATTCTGCCAGCTTGACCCCTGGCAGTGCCAGGTGGCTTACAGTGGCCAGCATTCAGATTCCCTTCTCCAGTGCTCAGCTTGCTTCCCCCTCCTCCTTTGGAGAAGCAGGTAACTGTGGAGTTAGCCAAGAACCCAAAGATCCTGCAGATGTTCTTCCTCCAGTGCTATCTACCTCGCACCCTGGCCAATCTCCAGGAACATACTTTCCTCCCTCCTCTGGGTCTCAGCCCAGCGGCAAGAGGGCACACTACGTAGTGTGCCCTGTGACTGTCTGGGTTCTGACTGTCTTGGACTTGGGCCCAACAGAGGACACCAGGTCCTTGCCATGTGCCTGGTCTCCCGTGAGGCACGCCTGGCTCCCACCACGTGTCCAGACTCTCTTGGTGTCCCTGAGGGCTCGGTTTGTGTCAACAACCCTGCCTGGCTGGAGTTTTGAGGTGTGCTAGGTGGGGCGGTGGCGAAGAGGGACCAGGGGTTACCATGGCAAAGCCTTGGCAAGGAATTAGGAGTGCAGTGTGTAAATTTCATTTCTTTGAGCTGTCTGCGGGGACCGGGAGGGCTTATGTCTTATCCTTCTCCTCCAGACACAGACACTGGTGGGCTGGAGCCACAGGAGGAAGGATAGAAGGAAGTGAAGTGTCAATTCATGGTGGGTTTGTGGGATGTGCTTTTAGCACATTGAGGTTAAGGGAGGAAGAATGACCAACAAGTCCTTTTTTGTGTTTGGTACTGGGGATTGAATACAGGGCATTCTACCTATGAGATATACCCCTAGACCTCACTAAGTTACTGAGGCTGACCTCAAACCTGAGGTCCTTCTTCCAAGAACTGGGATTTATAGGTGTGTGCCATCACACCTGGCTCCCAACAAGTTCTTTTTTTTTTTTTTTTTTTTTTTTTGTCCTGTGGCACTGGGGATTGAAACCAGGGGCATTCTGCTTCTGAGCTACATCCCCAGCCCTGTTTTATTTTTATTTTGAAACAGGGTCTTGCTAGGTTGATGAAAGATTCACTATTTGCTGAGGCTGTCCTCAAACCTGTGATCCTCCTGTCTCAGCCTCCCAAGTACTGGGATTTCAAGCGTGTGCCACCACACCAGATCCAACAAATTCTTTAGAGGGTGGACATCTGCTATTGGGGAGCACATGGGACCGGCCAGCACACTGAGGTCTTGCAGTGTAGCCTGGGTGTTGTGGGTAGACGAGTCACTGGGGAGTGTCAGAGCGGTTCTGCAGGGAGGGAGGTGGTACACTTGACTTTGGGGTCCATACGCTGTCACACTTGTTTAGATGATGGCTTCAATTAGTCGTATCCATAGAGACAGCTGATAGCAGAGTCATAGGAAGTTGGAGTGGGTGGTTAGTGTCCGGATATTTGTTTTGGATTTTTCATTAAACAGATTCCAAGGGCAACCACCGCTGAGTGGCTTTCCCAGCTTGACTCTGCTTCTGGTTTTGTTTTCTCTGTTGCTCCTTGGAGTCGGGTGGGGGCGGAGATGGAGGTGTCAAGGAAAAAAGGGGAAACCTCAGTCGGAAAGTTGGGATCACAGACATGCTAGAGAGCTGGTTCTGTGCATCTGCCTCTTGTTTATATCTTTTTCCTTTTCTCAATTGTGGTCTGAAGGCCCTGAGAGGTTGGTTAGTGGTGAGGGAGAGGCAAAGTCCTCCATCTTTCCTAGGAAGAAGACACAAGTCCAGCCCCCACCCCATCTCCTAGCCCCTAAATGTCCCCAGTGCCTTGTCCTGCATCCTCAGGTGCCAGAGGGGCATCGTGGGAGTCTGGGCTGGGAGTGCAGTGAGTGTAAACACAGCTAGGAGCGCCCCCCACCCCAGGTGTCCCAGCCTCTCTGGCCACCTTAGGTAAACCTCCCTCCCTTCCTCTGTGTCCTTCCTGTACCTCGCTTGATGGCCTCAGCCACAAAGCCCCCTGCTGTGCTCCATGAATGGCCTAGGCCTGGCCAGGCAGACCAGTTCCATTCCCACTCATGAACCATAGATGTCATTCTAGAAAAGACACTCTGTTCTGGGACCCAGGAGAGCCAGGGAGTGGTTCTATGTCCTAACTGGGGTGGGTGTGGGGGGCCTATTTTCCTTCGGAAATGGTAAGGTTTGACTCACTAAGGAGACCTTTGGAGGGATCCTGTAGGCATCTGGTGAGTGGGTATTAGAATCTGAGGCAAAACCTAGTGGGATGGGGCCCCATGCTGAAGTGTCTGACTTTTCTTTGGACTCTGGTGAGCTCAAGCTGCCTAAATGGTCTAGAACCCAGACTTGACCGTGGTCCCTGCCTGTCCTCTCTGTGCACCTGGCCTTGCCTGCCCTTGGAGATGGAGAAGAGCTATTCTTCCACATATGGGCCGCTGCTTCCTGCAGACTTCTCAGGGGTACGTGTCAGGGATGCTCCCCTGAAAACCTCCCTGCAACACTCTTCTCAGAATCCAGCTTGACTCATCCTATTGTCACTTTCCCTTTTTACCCTGAACCCCAAACAGCATTGATCCAATCCTGTCCTTCAAGCCTCAGCTCTTTGGTAAGGGGTCAGATGTGCAGAGAGAGAAAAATCCCTGCTTTCGAAATAACTGGATCTCTGATTTCCAGAGGGTCAAAGATAAGAGAGTGAGTTATAGAGTTGTGGATTTCTGGGGAAATTTCCAGTGCTAGCTGACTGGGAGAGACATCTCCATCTGCCCCCCAGCAGGTGCTTCTGACTGGACCAGACTCATGTTTTCCATGACTGCCCCCGATTCTCACATCCGCCCTGGCCCCTCTGGGGCCGCCACCATCCTCCTTCACCCCTTCACCTCTTGCCCTCTTGCCTGCACCCTGCTCTTCCTCTTTGCACTCTAGCAGCCGCCTCCCACTCACTCCATCTCTTTTTCACTTTCCTTTGTCCCTGGGTGGCTTCCCTTCCTGACTGCCTCCTCTTCTGGTCTGTCTCCCTTTCCTTTCTTCTTTCTTCCAGTCTCCCCTTCTCTCCCACATTCATATTCATTCTCTCTCTCTCTCTCTCTCTCTCTCTCTCTCTCTCTCTCTCTCCATTCTTTGGCTCCCTCTTTTCCTCTCTTTGAGTCCATCCCTCTTTCCCTCTCCTCCTCCTTCCAGGATCCCTTTTACAGGCAAATGTTCTGCTCCCAGACCCTTCCTGTGGGAAGGAAGCTCTGCCTCCCTTGGGTTACACAGGCTGCCTGGAATGTCAGCAGCTCCTGATGCTTGGTGATTTCACTGGGAGAGCTGGGGGTGGAGAGAGGCAAGGCCCTGCTAACTCACGGCACTATTTCTGGCCTGGTGGCTCTCCAAAGGACACAATGCTCAAAATAGCCTCTGTTTGGGCTTGGCTCTCTCTGTCCCTCTCTAGGAGTGAGCTGAGATGAATGGTTTGTGTCTGGGCTTCTGTTCATTTAAGATCATGTGGGGAGCAGGGGGAGCAGCTGGACAGCCTCCTCTGACTGGCTCCATGTCTGACTTCCCCTCCTCTGCCTCTGTGTCCTGTCTGCCCTCTCCAGCCCCTGGCCAGCCCCTCTCCTTAAACTCTCCTAACACCCAAGCCTGCGCTGCCCCCACCGTGCAGCCCTCACTGGTCTGAGGTCGCCGATTTCTCCACTTATATGTATATGTAGTTTCAAAACAGGGAAGGCTGTAAGAATCATTTCATTCAGTCCTGTGGTTCAGAGAGGCTGAAAGATGAGCTTACGGCCACACAGCGGCCGCACCGTAAATGAAAGAATGGTGATCATGGATTCAGATGGACCAGGCCTCCACACAGGGACCTGATGCTTGTTGACTGTCTCAAGGCAAAAGTTGAACTTTTTCGGCCTCAGTTTTCTCTTTCCTCTCTCTCTCTCTCTCTCTCTCTCTCTCTCTCTCTCTCTCTCTCTCTCTCTCTCTCTCTCTCTCTCTCTCTCCAGTGCTGGGGACTGAACCCAGGACCTCCTGCATTACTCCGCTTGGCAACATTTAGAGGAGCTTTGAGATGAAATGCCTCCTCAAGGGCTGGCTAATTACCAAGAGTAATTAGAGCCTCTCTTGTTCATTTTGGGCCAGATTCCTTTTTGGGTTGCTTTGTGATCCTATACGGACTCCACTGACACTCCACACACATCCTGATTCCTTGAACATTCCATGCAGGAGGGGAGCTTGTTTTACCAACAGGTAAAGAAAAGAACTAAAGCTGGGCGTGGTGATGCATGCCTATATCCCAACACTTGGGAGGCTGAGACAGGAGGATCACGGGTTTGAGGCCAGCCTCAGCAATTTAGCAAGATCTTCAGCAACTTAGTGAGACCCTGTTTCAAAATTTAAAAATTGAAAAGTGTTGGGGTAGAATGTCCATGAGTTCAACCCTCAGTACCAAAAAAGAAAAAAGAAGAAAAAAAAAATGCTAAGTTTGACATATCCTTCCAGCCTGGGCCCTTCGGATCCATTCTTTGCTAACTATACCTCTCATATCTTGTTGATTCCCCATAATATCCTATAATGTTATAACTACTCTTATACATTTGCCCTACTCTTGTCTCATAGATATCTCTGTACTTTTATTCACTGTGACCATCAACATGTCTATGCATTCTTATTTCCTGAAGGCCATAGTTCTGAGCCTCTCGTAATGTCACCAAGCAATGAGTGTGAATGACTCTCAGGGATCCAGGCGTGGTGGCACATGCCTGTAATCTCAGTACTTGGGAGGCTGAGACAGGAGGATCGCACGTTCAAGGCCAGCCTCAGCAACTTAGTGAGACTCTTGGCACCTTAGTGAGAACCTACTTCAAAATAAGAAATAAATAGCCTGGCACAGTGGTGCATGCCTGTAAACCCAGTACTTGGGAGGCTGGGACAGGAAGATTATAAGTTCATGGCTAGTTTCAGCAACTTCAGAAGACCCTCTGCGATTTAGTGAGCCCCTAAATAAGTTTCAAAATAAAAAATAAAATAGGGCTTGGGTTGTAGCTCAGCAGTAGAATACCCCTGAGTTCAATCTCTAGTACCATGGCGGGTGGGGGTGGGAGGAAGAAGAGTGACTCTCAAGGACCTCCTAGGGGCCCAGTGTAGCCACCAAGGGGAAGTCCAGTGGACAAGGAAGGGTGGAGTGCATGATGTCTGGGTAGATGTGACCACAGAGCCTGGTCATGTCAGCCAGCGAGGCGATAAGGCCTGCAGGGTGCCTCTCGGCCACCCCGGCTGGATCCCGTCCCCCCTGTCCACTTCTCTTGACCCACGTATCTGGATTGTCTGGCTCTGATTCACTTTCCTTCATCATTACCAGTACTCTTTCCTCATTCTCTACATTCCTAAGTCTCCCTTGACATCATTCTCTGGACATATCCTGTTTTTATTTTATTTTACCCTGGCTGATAGAAGAATCTTGCCTTCCTCAACATGGCCAAGCATTCCCCAACATGGTCAAATATTCACTGACAATCTGATACAGAGAATGGACTTTCCTGAAGGAACACTACATACATACTGGAGACAAAAGATCAACATGCAGGAAATAATTTGAGAAATGCCTAAAACTGTCTGAATGCTAAATCGTAAGGCTTGGGTTATTAGGGTGGAGATGTGGGAATTGTGGAATGTGGAGGGAAAGTTTCCTAGAGGAAGAAAAGCTCATGCTGGAGCTATGAGGGAGGCCCGAATGGCCTCCGCAGAGCAGCCGAGAGAGCGCTATGGATGGAATGGGTAGGAAAGACACAAAGTGCAGAAGAGAAAGGGCAGAAAATAGTCCCTCTTCTTTCTACACATCTTTAGCTGGAGGGAGCAATCTCTCCCCTCTCTACTGTGCTCTCTTTGTGGGTCTCATTCTCTCTGGACCTTTCTATCCATCTCATTGAAATAGATGTTCTTAGCCCAGCGTGGTAGCACATGCCTATAATCCCAGTACTTGGGAGGCTGGGACAGGAGGATCACAGAGTTGAGGACAGCCTCAGCAACCTAGTGAGACCCTGTTTCAAAATAAAAAAAAATAAAATAGGGCTGGGGGTGTGGCTTGGAGATAGAATGCCAATGAGTTCAGTCCTAGTACCACAAAAGAGAAAGAGAGAAGGAAAGGAAAGGAAGGGGAAGGAAAAGGGAAGGGAGGGGAAGGGAAGAGAAGGAAAGGGAAGGAAAGGAGAGAGATGTTGTTCCTGCAGTTTGATTGGATCCTGCTGCACACCCCGGCCCCCTCGTCTGTCCTTGCCATCATTGCGCAGTTGGACTGCCACCTTGCTTGGCCTGGCCTGGCCTGGGCCCAGAGCCTTCCAGAGCCTTCCATGGCTATGGACATGATTCTCCTAACTGAGCTCCCACTGGGCTGGGCAGACACCCAGAGAGATGGAGAGCGGGGCAAGTGGGGCTTTGTGGGTGGTGGAGTCCCAGGGATGCCGCAGAGGTGATACAGCACAGATGGAATTTGCCACGGGGGCTCCAGGGATACCCCGAGTCACCGACCATTCTTTTCTCCCAGCTTCCTTGCCTTATGGGAACAGGACTCTCAATGCTTCTTCATCTGAGTCACCCTGGCCCCCTCATGTGTCCCTGCCGTCATCGTGCAAGCCTTGCTCGGCCTGGCCTGGCCTGGGCCCAGAGCCTTCCAGAAGCCCCTTGTGCAGTTTCTCAGCTGTCAGGGCCAGGGGAGCAGGTGCTGTGTGTGCGAGGGAGGGAGGCGGGGACCCTCGCCTGGCTGAGATATGGCTGCCTCCCTCCCTCAACACAGCTGACGAGAGCATGGAGCAGCTTCTTGGGGTCTTCTCTGGGGTGGGTTGTAGGACCTTCTGGGACGTGCAGCACCCTCTATCCCAGTGTAGGTGGAGGCGACAAGCCATGTGGAAGGGCTTTCCCAATGCTGCACACCCACGCTTCCTCACCCTGACATTCCCTGTGCCCGCTCCTTCTCCAGAACACACCCACATGTTCCCCGCCCTTGCCCGTCATGGCTGTGAGAGTCCTGTTATCGCCCTCAGTGTCCCCTTTGCTGCCCACTTTTCCTGGCCTCGGGCAGCTCTACCTGGTGAGGACAGGCAGCACCAGGAGAGCTGCTGCCCCCACGATGACCCTTCCCCTTCAACTGAGTATTCACTGCAACCTGCCCAGGGTGCTTCTCTGGGCTCAGAATTTTCCAGTGGCCATCGTGACACCATCTTGCTGACTCCTGAGATCTGCGTGGTTGTGAGCAAGTCTTTCTACCTGTTAGAGCACAGTCTCCTCCCACGTGGGGTGGAACAAGGGTGCTCTCTGGGCTCAAGTAGGAGCAGGAAACTCCCTTTCTTCCCCCGAGCCTTGGTTTTTCTCTTCTGCAAAGCAAGCATAGCGGTGCCACTTCGATAACAGTGTCTTTAGGAGTATAAACCCTGGCATGCTTGAAATGACCCGCTCTATCTAGCCACAGAAAGCAGAAAGAAGTCAGTAGGTATCCATGGACTTTAAATTTTTTTTATTTTTATTTTTTTAGTACTAGAGATTGAACCCAGGGGCATTCTGCTTCTGAGCCATACTCTAGCTCTACTTTATTATTTCTTATTTTGAAATAGGGTCTCAGTAAGTTGCCGAGGGCCTTGCTAAGTTGCTGAGGTTGGCCTCAAACCTGTAATCCTCTTGTTTCCACCTCCCAAGTACTGAGATTACAAGTGAGTGCCACCACACCTGGCTATGTATGTATGTATTTTGATGTGTCTCCTCCTTAGCCTCTTAGTTTCCTGAAGGTGGGGATCAAGACTCCTGTGCTAGAGGGGAGAGGGGTTAGCTAATCAGGTCCTTCATCAAAGAGATCCCAAAAGCTGGGTGGATGGGGCCTGGCCAGGTCCCTGCTGGAGCCAGGAAGGCTACCAAGGGCTCTGGCCTGTGTGTGGCATGGATAGTACGTGACGCCAGCCTTCTTGCAGAGCAGGACTCTCATGAAGGTTTGGTCACCATTTGAGAACTTGGACATGTCTCCAAACAGTCACTCTCTATTGTGCCTCTACTCCCAGGACCCAAAGCCCATCCTGAGAATAATGACACACTCTCCTCCAAGTCCCCTTCCTGGGGGCAGCTCTGTTGCACCCCCTCTGTGTCAGTAGCTAACAGGACGACATGAGTAAGGGCTGATGCAGGCAGGACGAGTAACTGTTATTCACCCCGCAGTAGCATTGCCTTCCTGGGGGCGCTGGGGGAAGGGGCTGGGGCTGTCGGGGCCAGAGGAGCTGAGGTGGCAGACATGAGGCAGCTCAGACTCAACAAAGAGCTCCAGGGCTCCTACTGCTCTGTGGCTGGAAGGGCAGGCTGACCTGGGGTCCATTTAACACCCCAGAAACCAGGCTTGGGCTCTTTTCTGGAACTGGTCTGTAGGCTAGGGCCTAGGAGATGAGAGGACAGGCCTACAGGCCTGAGCCAGCCCCCCTGTATCGTCCCTGTCTTCCCCACTTTGCAAAACCCGAGAGGAAGTGCCATGGGCTGGGGAGTTGTTGCAGGTGTTGGGCAGACCCACTCCCTTCCTGGTGATGACTTTGGAGGTCTCCACCTTAGCCTGTCTGTCTCAGTTTCTTGACTCTTTCTTTCCTTTGTTCATTTGTTCATTACTTCCTTCCTTATTTTATTTTATTTTTTTTTGTAGGATTGAACCCAGGGGCACTCTACACTCTCGGCCCTATTTTATTTTATTTATTTATTGGTGCATTGTAATCATACATCTTTGTTAGGCACAAGCTGATAAAGGCATATATGCACACTTTTCTCATTTAACCCCTTCCCCAATTCCCACCCCACTCCCTCGCCCTCCCTCCTTCTCAAGTTCAGTTTAGTGATTGACTTTGATATATTTGTGAAAGTACATCATGTGCATTAGGGTGTTCCCCCCCCTCCCCGCCATTGATCACCTTCAGCTAAGTCAACTTCTTTGTTTATCGAGGGTCTCTCCTTTTTCATCTAGAGACCCTCTTATGCCCCATCTTCTCCCTAGCATCCGCATATTAGGGAGAACATATGCTTTTTTACTCTTTGTGACTGACTAATCTCACTTAACATAATGTTTTCCAGTTCCATCCATTTCCCTGCAAATAACATGATTTTGTTCTTCTTTATGGCTTAGTAAAATTCCATTGTGTAGTGTACATATCCCATAGTTTTGAAATCCATTCATCTGTTGATGGACATATTGGCTGTTTCCATAGTTTGGCAATTGTGAATTGTGCAGCTATAGACATAGATACACATGCATCGGTCTGATAGTTTGGTTTCCATTCTTTTGGGTAGATACCCAGAAGTGGTATTGCTGGATCATATTTATTTTTATTTTGAAACAAGGTCTCACTAAGTTACTCACACTGGCCTTGAACCTGTAACCCTCCTTGTCTCAACCTCCCAAGTATTAGGATTATAGACCTGGGCCACAGTTCAGTGCCCCTTGTCTTCCTCTTGAGCCTCTTTGAGGTCTTGCATCAAATCAAGGTGTCAAGCCAGGCATGGTGGCGCACGCTTGTAATCCCAGTACTTGGGAGGCTGAGACAGGAAGATCTCAGGTTTGCAGCCAGCCTCAGCTACTTAGTGAGGCCCTCCACAACTTAGTGAGACCCTGTTTCAAAATAAGGAATAAAAAAATAGGGCTGGGGATGTAGCTCAGAGGTAGAATGCCCCTGGGTTAAAAAAAAAAAAAAATCAAAGTATCACTGACAGGGGTCTGAGGAGGTCCCTCCAAGGGAAAAATGGACTTCAACTCAGCCCCAGAAATTCTTGACTAATGCCACTGAAAAGAATTCCAGGACAAGCTGAAGTCAAGGCACAAAGATTTTTGGAGAGCAAAGGTGTACACACCCCACAGACACACTTCCTTGCCTCTCAGGGAAGTGAAGCACCCAGGATTGAGCTTTCTGAGTCTATATATGGTATTCCTGGGAAGAAATGTGCAAGTTCCCAGGAATGCTTCTTTGAAAATCAAATTCCACGCCAATCGTTTGATATTTGGGGTTCAGAATGTTCCTTTTTGGTCAAACAGTCTAGCCGTAAATCAGCTGTGGGCACACTGTGTAAATCTTTGTATCTGGTGACATTTCAATTGATTATATTTTTGTTCTAGTTGCTCGGGTACAAGCAGATGCTGGGGGTTTTGTTCATTTAACTAAAGAGACAGCATGATGGTCATGCTCTTAGATTCGGGGTTTCACTTACTGAAGGTCTCTTTTACTCCCCCAAGAGCTCACTTATCTCAAAGGGACACATTGATTTGGGATTATGAAGTCCATGGTGGTAGAATATGTCCCCATCTGTGTGGAACCTCCTCACCTGTCCACCCCAGGCTTGCTCCCTGGGCTCCCACTGCCCCACTGAGTAAGGGACAGCTGGCTGCCCAAGGCGGACTCCCCACAGTGATGGGCACCATAGGCCCTTGTAGAAGAGGCCCTGGCCAAGGAGGAGCCTCAGCTTCCTGCTGCAGCCCTCTGCTGTCCTCAGCCCCTGGGCTCTCCATGAATGGTCAAGCATGTGGCTGATGGCCAGCCCTGTCTGGACAGGAGGAAACTGAAATGTGAGGAGCAGAACACGGAGTCCTCAAGAGCAGGAATTCCACCGGAAAGGAAACAATGTGCACCAGAGAGAGTCACTCTCTAGGGAGCAAGGGTCAAGGAGACAGACGGGCCCTTCCTGCGCCAGCGGGGTAAACAACCCCACGCTGGGGCAATCCCCACCAGTCATCTTCCAGGTGTGGATGGTGGAGTCCAAGCTGGAGGGCTGGGTGGGCCCCCACTTTGGAACAACTGGAAGAAGTAGCCCCTGGCACCCTTTTCTGGCCTTGGAAGGCAGATGAAGTTCTCAGAGAGAATGAAGGTCAAGAGGATCTCAGGGAAGTCAAGGGTAGAACTGAAGGGCCATCTGGTTGAAGAAGCCCAGCTGTGGCTGAGGCCAGGTTAGCCACAGTCCCCAGAGGCTTCGAGAAACCAAATGAGATGCTAGGTGTGGTGGCACATGCTTGTAATGCCAGTACTTGAGAGGCTGAGACAGGAGGATCGCAAGTTTGAGGACAGCCTCAGCAACTTAGCGAGACTCAACAACCTAGCGAGACCCCTGGGTTCAATCTTTAGTACAATCCCTAGTACCCATAGCCCTTAGGAATAGACGATTGTGGCCAGGCATGGCAGCACACGCTTGTAATCCCAGCACTTGGGAGGCTGAGACCGGAGGATCCGGGTTCTCGGTCAGCCTCAGCTGCCTAGTGAGGCACTCCACAACTTAGTGAGACCCTGTTTCAAAATAAAGAATAAGAAATAGGGCTGGGGGTATAGCTCAGCGGTAGAATGCCCCTGAGTTCAATCCCCCCCCCCAAAAAATGGGATGGGGGTGTAGCTCACACACAGCACTACCACTACCAACAACAACAAAAGACAGTTCTAGAGAATTCCTTGAGGGTGGAGGAGGCCAGCCCTCAGTCACTATCTAAGGGATGGGATCCTTTTTCAGGCCCCAAACCCAGCCAAGCACTAGGAAGCCAGGGTGACAGCCAAGCAGGAATGAAGCACACCCCAAGGGCAGAGAAGAAGCCCATACCTGAAAGGGACAGTAGAAACACCCCCAGCAAGCCCCTAGGACCCCTAACCCAGTCTCCCACGCCTGGCCAGACTGGAGGAAGGATTGATGCTGAGTCCAAAGACTTGTGCACAGCCAAGTCTGAAATTGTGGCTGCCTCCTGTTCATTTGTTCAGTGATTTTGTATATCCATTCACGTTTAAGATTTGGGGGGGCCAGGCATGGTGGTGCACACCAGTAATTCCAGGATTTGGGAGACTGAGACAGGAGTATCAAAGGTTGGAAGGCAGCCTCAATAACTTATTAATACCATTTCAAAATAAAGATAAAAAGGGCTGAGAGTGTAGCTCAGAGTTAGAACACTCCTAGGATCAATCTCCAGTGTTTTACACACACACACACACACACACACACACACACACACACACACACAAAGATTTGTGGGTCTGCTTGCTTTTTCTTTAGCATTCCCTTCTCCAAAATGCATCAATAACAATGGCTAAAGTCAGGTGTGGTGGTGCATGCTTATAATCGGCCTGTAACTGGGAAGTTGAGGCAGGAGAATCATAGGTTCAAGACCAAATGCACAGTAACTTAGGAAGACCCTGTTTCAAAGTAAAAAACAAAATTGTGCTGAGGGTGTAGCTCAGAAGAGCACACCTGGGTTCAATCCCTAGTACCAGCACCACCACCACCGCCACCACAGCAACAACCAATGGCTAGAATCCATGGAGCATTGCTATTTTCTAGGCCCTGTTTTATACTCGTTATTTTATTTCATCTTCATATGATTCAAAAATGGCTATGAGTACAATGCCTGTTCTACAAATGAGGAAACTGACACAGAGGAGTTCCAATCTTGCTTACTGTTGTACAGCTAATGAGAGGGGCTGGCTCCAGCTCCCCAGGCCCATCCTGATTCTCAGTGCCTCAGCTGTCCCCTTAACTACCCTCTGCCTTTCCTCCTGACCCCCAACCCAGGAGAGGCCCAGGCCCCTCGTAGCGTGCCCTGTTCTCCCGACCTCTCCCACTCCAGATCTGCTCCACTGAGGGATTGACTCCAGCTCAGTTGTCAGGGAGACACTCTTGCTTTTGAATTGTGCCATTCTATGCCTCAATCTAGAGGTCCCCAGCCCCAAGGGCACATTACACACACCCAGGAGCTTCCAAAACATCCTGAGACTGGGCCTGCCTCTACCGACTGGAATCAGAACCCTGCGAACCTGGGATACCAGTGTTTTGGTTTTGTTTTCTTTCTATTAGCTGCTTGGGTGTCTCTGGGGTTGAAATCCTGGCCTTAGCTAGAGGAAAGAGAGTAGTATGGAATTTCAGGCCTTGCTGCCCCAGGGAAGTGTTGGAGGCAGTGGTCAACTGATCAGCTGGGAGGAGCCCCTGACTGGCTAGGGTGGGACAGTCTCCCAGAGGCCCTTAGGCTGGATGGGCTGGTGACAAGGCGCCACACATATGAAGGTGGGTAAGGGAGGACCAAGGGATATGTGACATATTCATTTACTTGAAGAGCAGTTTTCTTTCCCTGCCCTTTGTGAGCTGGGTTTTGTTGTGTTTTTTTTGGGGGGGGGGTACTGTAGACTGAACCCCAGGACATTCTACTTTTGAGCTACAACCTCAACTATTATTATTATTATTATTATTATTATTATTATTATTATTATTATTATTCTGAGGATTGAGCCCAGGGATATTCTACCTCTAAAGCTACACCCCCAGCCCTATTTTATTTTTATTTTGAAACAGGGTTTTACTAAGTTGAGGAGAGTCTCACTACTTACTGAGGTTGTCCTTGAATGTGAGATCCTCTTGTCTCAGCCTACCAACTACTAGGATTACAAGCGTGAGCCACCATGCCCGGCTAACCCCAATCTTTTTTATTTTTTCATTTTGAAAAGGTCTTGCTAAGGTGCTGAGGGTCTCGCTAAGTTGCTGAGGCTGTCCTCCAACCTGTGATCCTCCTGTCTTAGCCTCCCAAGTACTGGGATTACAAGTGTGTGCAGCACCATGTTTGGCTATGTGAGCTGGTTTTATGCTCACCTTGAATTTCAGGCTGGATTCTGAGGTGAGTGGAGAAGTGGGAGAGGAGGGAGAGGCTGGTCCAGGGTTTTTACCTTTAGGGTGGAGAGTCAGTACAGGCCTCAAATGCCTAGAAAGATCTACCAGTGATCTGCCCGGGAGGGCCCCTGGAGAGATGGTTTGGGAGGTAGACCTTGAAGAAAGAGTGCTATTATCATAATTGTCATCTGCAAGCTGCTTTCCTCTGCCCTGGGGCACACAAAGATGGAGGGACTCAGGGCCCTGTTTGGGAAGTAGACAGGTATTCATAAAGGTAAGAAGCTTCCAAGGTGTTTATGCCAGATGCCTCTTGAGTGACAGGAGGTAGGGAAGCCAATGAGGGATGTCTGGGGCTTGAGGCAGGCAGGGAAGACTCCATGGACCTGAGGGCAGAGGAGCAAAGAGGGAGGAGGGAGGAGAATACTTCAGCCGCAGTGTAGGAACTTCTCGTTAGAAAGGTTTGAACGTGGAGAACTGCAACTGGAAGATTTACTCGTTGGTAAGAGCCTAGAGGAGACTCCCTGTTCCCGCTCATCACCCACCTGCCTGGACCTGCGCTCTTAGTCAGCACCTTTGCCAGGTGCTCCCTCCCCTGCAGCTCTGGGGTGGTGATGAGGCCTCCGTTATTCACAGCCTGGAAGACAGCTGGCTCCTTGGGGAGCCCTCGTAGGGTGCAGCCAGGCCCGCCAGCTCACAGCTCACTATCCTCAGGGGCCTGGCCCCAGACGCAGACAGCCCCAGTGTGCCAGGGTCAGCAGAAACCCCGGGGCCCCGCAAGCAGACACCTCTCCCTCCTTCTGAGCCCCTCCGCCATGGACCGGCCAGCTTCCTGGAGTGAACAGGCTGTTTCCGGAAGCAGAGGGACAGTTATCATGTTTCCATGACCTAGTTCCTTCAGAGGGGACACTGGTGGACCATAGAGAACAACCGAGGGTACTTCCAGGTCCAGGAAAGGACCCCCCTTCTCATGCTGAGCCTTGCTTTAGATCAGTGCGCATAGAAACCATCCTGCTTTGGATGTATTAAGCGTCTATCTTGTTCCTGAACCTGAACTCCTGGAATTGGGCTCAGGGGACCTTTGTTGGCGCGTTTTCATTCCTTCAGGAAATGGTGTGCCAACCTCCATTTTGCTTTTGTGTGGCTTTGGTAGTAATTTACTTGTTTGAGGAAATGTAGGGGAGGTAAGAGGCAGGGGCTGAGCCCAGATGGAAAACCCCAGGCTTGGGAACCCCCGGTCACTATTACTCTTGGTCATTATTTCCGAGAATCCCCAGGGGCTTGGAGGTGAGAGGTCATGTTGTGTCTAGAATGCCAGACCGGCTTTCCGGGTTGATTCAGGACCATGGTTGGTGGTCTCCCAGTAGGTGGAAGGTGGCAGGACTGCCCTTCCTGGCCAGGGCAAAGTTCCCTCCCCTCACAGGGTTTTCCTGCCCAGTGGACCTTTAGTTCCGCTGGTCAGATGGATGGAAGTGTGTGTGTGTGTGTGTGTGTGTGTGTGTGTGTGTGTGTGTGTGTGTGACTGAGGATTGAACCCAGGGGCATTCTATCTCCAAGCTACACCCCCAGCTTTTTTATTTTTTTGTTTTTGGTACAGGGTCTCACTAGATTGCTGAGAGTCTCACTAAGTTGCCGACGCTGTTCTCGAACCTGCAATCCTTCTGTCTCAGCTGCCCAGATACTGGGATCTCAGGCATGTGCCACCACCCCAGGTTAGTTTACATTTAATTATTTCTAAAACCCATGTTTATTTATTTGGTACTAGGGATTGAATCTGTGTGTGATGGTCATCTGCTGGGGCTATGATAAAGTTCTTTCGACTTTCGTGTGTGTGTGTGTGTGTGTGTGTGTGGTGCTGGGGATTGAATCCAGGGGCGTTCTACCTCTGAGCTACCCATTTTCTTTATTTATTTTGAAACAGGGCCTTGCTAAGTTGCTGAGGCTGGTCTCACACCTGTAATCCTCTTGTCTCAGCATCCCAGGTACTGAGATTACAGTTGAGCGCCACCATGTCTGGCTTTTATTTTTATTTTGAAACTGGGTCTTGCTAGGTTGATGAGTCTCACTATTTGCTGAGGCTGTCCTTGAATCTGTGATCCTCCTGTCTCAGTCTACCCAGTACTGGAATTACAGATGTGTGCCACCATATCCGGCTTTATTTTTTATATATTTATTTTTTTGCGGTACTGGGGATTGAACTCAGGGGCATTCTACCTCCGAGCTATACCCCCAGCCCTATTTTTTATTCTTTATTTTGAAACAGAGTCTCACTAAGTTGCGGAGTGCCTCACTAGGTAGCTGAGGCTGGCCTCGAACCCGGATCCTCCGGTCTCAGCCTCCCAAATGCTGGGATTACAAGCGTGCGCCACCACGCCCGGCTATTTTTTATTTTTGAAACAGGATCTCACTAAGTTGTGGAGGACCTCACTAAGTTGCTAAGGCTGGTTTCAAATCTGTGACCCTCCTCTCTCAGCCTCCCAAGTATTGGGATTACAAGCATGTGCTACCATGCCTGGCAGTGGACTTTCTGAGTTTGTCGACAAGCCCAGGGCATCAAATAGGGAAAATCTGCAGGGAGAACATGGGTGAAATTGGGAAGCCAGGCAGCCTCCATGAGGGAACACCTCCAGGTGCCACATCTGCAGCCTCCATTTCCCATCTGTCTCTCGATGCCCCCTCTTTCGTCTTCTACCTCAGGGGATCTTTTCCGTTGTTCCCCCTACACACACACACACACACACACACACACACACACACACACACACCCCTGGAATGTTCCGCCTCCTCTGCTTTTCCTCTGTAAATCTGCCGTCCACAAAGCCTCCCAAGGCCTGGCCGCCCAGATTCCACCCTTCCCCAGAGCCACCTCAGTTGCCCCTCCTTTGAACTTGGACGCTCTTACAATCAGCCCCCAAACACTGCTCAGCGCTGGTTTAGTTTGTTTTCCCTACCGGACTGTAAGCCATTGAGGGGGAGGAGTGGTTGGGTCCATACCTTCCTCCCAGTCCCCTCAGTACTGCATGGTGTGGGTGGTGCTCTGCGCATGACAGCCAAGTTAACCTCTCCTTCTGAGAATTCAATTAGGAAGAAACCCAGTTTAGGAGAGGATATTAGCCCTCCATGGAAATTACCTAGGAGACCGACTGTGAATATCACAAATCCAATTAGGGAGACCTGGGTGAAACCTCAGAGCAGGGGATAAGATCGTAAGTGCAAGTTTGATGGAAGGGAGCTAATCCTATCCTCACTGTCCTCTGTCTGAGGGAAAGGCCACAGAGGGGAGGGAGTTCTGCACACTACCGTTAGGAAACCTGGGGAGGGGGGTTCTGGAGGGACCAAATTTGGTGCTGGATCTCCAGACTGTCCAGGGAAGTTGGTGCTCTGCCCCATACGCATCAGTGGCCAGGCCATGGGACAGGTGTGAGATGTCACAAACTGTCATCACTTGATAACAGCAGCCATTGGTATTGTCCAACACCCTGGTTCCATACTCAGTGACTCTCTTGAGGCCCCCAGGAGACATGTGTCCCTCTGGGTCCCTGGGGACTGTGGCTCTGCCTGTGCATTCTGTTTCCGTGTGCTTTTTCTTGTGTGTGTCTTGTCCACGTTAATTGGCTCCTGAGTTTGGTTTGTCTGTGGCGTGTACACTTTAGCCAAGGACCCGGTGCTGGACAATCAAGCTGCCTCATTGTGTGACCAGCCACCTTCCCCAGCTGGCCATGTCTCCCCTCAACATTTCTGAACTTGATATTTGCATTGGTTACTCAGAGGCAGGGCCCAACGCATACTTTCTGTGTGGTGGGTCACTTGATGGGTGCATGGAACTGAAGGTAAACAGCCCAAACCAGCTGTTTGTTTGTTTGTTTGTTTGTTTGTTTTTAATCTCCAAAAGGTATGGAGAAGGTACAAGGTCCGGAGGTGGGGCGGGGCGGGGCAGGGAAGGAATGAATAAGCAGGTGTTGATGGGTTGTCTCCCCTGTGCCAGCACTTGACTGAATGTGTTTATATTCTTAATCTCATTTATTTATCTCCAGAGCCCATGACATTATTTATTTATTTGGGACTAAGGACTGAACCCAGGGACATTCTACCTCTGAGCTACATGCCCAGCCTTTGTTTGTTTGTTTATTTATTTATTGGAACAAGGTCTTGCTAAGTTGCTGAGGGTCTCACTAAGTTGCCGAGGCTGTCCTCAAACCTGTGACCTTCCTGTCTCAGCCTCCTGAGTCCTGGGATTACAGGTGTGTACCACCATGCTCGGCTACCTTATGGTATATTTAACTGCGTTCATTTTACCCATGAAGAACAGAAGTTCAGAGCACTTAAGAACTTATGCAAGACCACTCAGGTGCAGAGCAGCGGATCAGGGGTTCAATGTAGCTCTTCTTGCCCAGCCTCTTTTCCTAGACCCAAGGATGTACCTTCTGCATTGGAACAGGGGCTTCTGGATGGGGGGGTTGGAGAGGGCATGGGGGTGCTCTTGGAGGGCTCTGCTCCTCTCCCACATCCACAGTTTGCCCTTGGTAGCCAGTCTTGGCAGCTGTGGTCCTCGGCTGAGGATTAAACAGTAGGAAATGAGCATTGGGGAATTTCCACTCTTGATTCTTTGAAGAGGCAAGATCTGGCATGGCACCCTGTTAGGAACACCCTGGCAGACAGGAGGGACTCATTTCCCATCTAAGCACTGATGAGGGTGTGCACCCCAGCCGAGGCACGAGGCACCACGGGGCTTCCTCCAGCACCTGGACACAGGCTCTCCCTTCAATGGCAGAGCTGAGTGTCGCTGTGAGCACTCTCAAGTCTGCATCATTCTACCTATTGCTGACGTTCTTGGATTTCTCATTCCTCCCCCCCCCCCCAGGGACCACAAAGGATCTGGGCAGAGACTGAGCCCACCATGACCAACTTGAACCAGCTCTGCACCATGTACTGTCAAGGGCTACACATGAAGCCTTCTGGGGAAGCCTCACTCCATGTGATCTGTCATGGTCAACATTTTTCTCCATTTCTCTCCTCACCAACTTCACAGGACTCCAACTTACCCCCTAAAATATCTCTCTACTCTACAGGGGCGTGGTGGTACGCTCCTGTAATCCCAGTACTTGGGAGGCTGAGATAGGAGGATCACAGGTTGGAGGCCAGCCTCAGCAATTTAGTGAGACCTTCAAAATAAAAAAAACGAAAGGGCCAAGGTTATAGGCTCTGAGGTAGAATGCCTCTTTGTTCAATCCCCAGTACCAAAATAAAATAAAATGAAATAAAAAGCTCTCTTCCCTAAAGGTCAACTTCTTCTCAGTTGGAAAGACTTTCTTCCCATCAGGAAAATAAAAGTTGATGCAGGCATGGGGTTGCTATGGTTTGACTGTGTCCACCAGATTTCATGTGTTGGAAACTTAATCCCCAAATTCATGTATTGATGGTATTTGGAGGTGGGGCAGGTAATCAGGATTAGAGGTGGTCATGAGGGTTAGGACCCCACAATGGGACTGGTGACTTCATAACAAGAGGAAGGGAGCTGAGCTGACACAGGCTGGCTACATCTCACCATGTGATGCCCTCTGCCAGGCTATGACATAGCAAGAAGACCCTCACCATGTACCCGTACTGTGTTCTTGGTTTTCCCTGCCTCCGGAACTGTGAGCCAAGCAAACCTCTACTGCTTATAAATTGCCAGTCTCAGGTATTTTTGTCAGAGCAACAGAAAACAGACTAAGACAGGGCTAGAGAGGGAAACTGGTAGAGGAGACAGAAGAAGTGTGGGCTTATATTTAAGCTGGCCCTGGACTCCTGGGCCTGATGGTCTTACTGCCTTTGACTGGCAGAACTGGGATGAGAAGCACCATTCCTGTAGTTCATTCCCTACCACCCATCCCTGCACCCCAAAGCCTGCGTGGGAGGCTCCACAGCTCACTTTTCTATGGGTTTCCTGCTGCCTGGAGTTGAGCTCAAACACCATAAGGCCCTGCCTGCCCCAAAACTCCAGTGCTCTAAGATGCCATCTCCTCTCAAGGCCAGTTCTGCAGGTGGAGGGTAGGGAGCCTTGGGCCCGCTGAACTCAGACCTTCAGACCCACTCTTCCACTTCATCCCCCGTCTCCTGCTCTGCTCCATACTTCCATCAACTCTTATTCTCTGACCAGCAAGAAAATCTTCCCAGGAGGAGAGGCACATCAGGACACAGAGATATTTTGGGAGGTGGTATGAAGTCATGGGGGAAGTTGGTGGGGAAGGAGATAGAGGAAAATATTGACTAAATCAGATTAAGTGGGGTGTGGCTTCCCTTGGAAAGCCTCAGGTGCCACCTTTGCCAGGGCATGAAGAGTCAGCCTAAGTAGGCAGTGGAGGGCTTTGGCCTCTGCCCAGCTACTTGCACAGCCCCTGGCCACCCTGCAAGTGTTACATAAGCCGTCTAGCTCCACCTTCCTCAGCTTTGAAACAGGCACCACAGTAGTGCCTACCTCTTGAAGCTGTGGAGGGGACTTAAAGACAAAACTTGGAGTCAGTTGTGGTGGAACACACCCGTAAGGTATCATTCATTCATTAATTCATTCACTTACTTGTGTCTACTATTGCTCAGGCACTATACTAAGGGCTTGGGATCTATCTGTGAACAAAATAGGCAAAGTCCTCTGTTCTCCTGGGGCATGCATTCTACCAGGAATGGGGAGACAATCGATAAACAATCATCAGATTAAATAATGAGGTAGTACAGTAGAACTTTAAAGTACCATGGAAAAGAAAAGATCCTCAGGGTGAGATTATTATCTTTTCCCTCAGACTTGGGATGACCTCACTCTTATTCACGCCTCCCTTCTTTTTTTTTTTGGTACTGAGGATTGAACCCAAGGGCATTCTACCTCCAAGCTACACCCCCAGTCCTATTTTTTATTCTTTATTTTGAAACAGGGTCTCACTAAGTTGTGGAGGGCCTCACTAATTAGCTGAGGCTGGCCTCAAACCCGGATCCTTCAGTCCCAGCCTCCCAAGTACTGGGATTACAAGTGTGCGCCACCACATTTGGCTTCATGCCTCCCTTCTAATGGAAAGGAATCAGTCTCTTTGGCCTCAGGACCTTGCCCCATCCCTGGAGTTGCCAGCTCCTCCCAGGTCAGATCCAACTTGACTGGAGGTGACGAGGTTTTCCATAAACTCACTCATTTGTTCTCTCACCTAAGAGATCTTGATAACATACCTGCTTACGGCATGCTCTGTGTGAATCAGATGTTCCTGTCCTGAAGGGTTTTGTAGGTAAGACAAGAGCTGCATGGGAGAACCTGCGTTAGATGGAGATCAGGGCCAGCGGGAACTGAGAGCAGGCACCGTTGGAGAGAATGGGCCTGTGCACCCTCCACAATGGTGCGCTCTGGGTGTGGTGGAAGAAGGGGGCTACAGGAGGCTCCCTTTAGCTGTCTTCTCTTGGTAAGTTGATAGACAGTCCCTAACCTCTCAAAAGAGAGAAAATAGACACTCCTATTTCTGAAGAGATGTTTTCTGAGCTGGACCTTGAGCAAAATCAAGGTGAGAGCCCCATTCCCTAGAACCCCAAAGCGGGAAGGATGCTGTTACCATCTGCCCATTGTGTACCCAGCCTGCGATGCGTCCCTCCTTCCCCATCCCTCATCACAGCCTCTCTTGCTCTTATTGGGAGCCCCACCTGGGCCAGGTGAAGTGTGCAAGGGACAGAGCCGAGGAAGTCTGTCTGTGGCCATGGCCTCTTGCTGTCTGCACAGCTGCTCACCAAGGCCGTGGGCAGCAGCGCTGGCCTCTGGCATCTCTGGTCACTTCTTCACTGCACAGGAGGAGCACTTAGGTCTGAGAAAGGAGGCTCAGCCACATGGCTGGGAGCATGAGGGCTGTGTGTGTCTGACCGCAGAGGCGGACTCTCTGCCTTGGGGTTTGGAGCTAGGAACAGGCTGTTCTGACCACAGTCACTGCTCACATGGACCGCGGCAATCTCTCTTGCCACCAGGCCCCCTCGGCTGCTGAGTCATGCTCCCCGGGGTTCAGAGAGGCGCCAGGTCCAGAGCCCGCTGAGTCATCCATGATGAATTGCGGAATTCTTAGGCAGGCTGTCACCACAGCAGCAGAGGCCATGCTTCCTTGCCGAGCCATTCAAAGCATTCCCTCCTTGGTTGTCATTCCTGCTCTATCTTGGGGGCCCTGGCCATGAGATCAAGAAGGCAGAGGGGGCCCTGGGAGGATGCCTCAGGCTTAGATTCTATGCCTATTTCCAGGCCTCTTCTAATACGGGCGGGGCCTGGTCTGTTAGCATAGGGGAGAACCTCAGAGCTCTCATTCACTCTCATTTTATAAATAAGGAACATGGATAGGCTCAGGTGAGGACTCAGAGTTGCTTGGGAAGGCAGAGGCCCTGGGGATGCATGCTGGGAAGGGCAGCTTTGGAATTGATAAGCCTTAATCTGAATCTAAATCACAAGCAAGTTCCATCAAGCCTTGGATTGCTTATCTATAAAATAACATGAATGATTCCTACTATGTAGTGGTCCAGGCTTCCTGGAGGTGCTGGCTGTGAAATACACTTAGGTAGACACTCAATCATGACACTTTGACTTCCTGTGTTTGATGGGGAGGCAGAGAGCTGAGGCCTTTCCTCTTCCTGCTTGGGAGAACTCAGAGGGGAGAGGGAGGACGCTCCTTGGGGGTGTCTTGGAGACTAGATCAGGGGAGTGGGTTTGCCTAATGAGCAAATGTTCCTAGAATCCTGATACCCTGCAACCAGGAGGAAAAATCACAAATCAATGTACTGAAAGGTGTCCACCAATGCTTCTTTGATTCCCCCAAACCAGAAAAGCAGGCCTAGACCTCTGTGGTGGGCACAGCCATGCTCACCTGGGCCCCTTCCTATGTGTCCCACTCTGGGTTGTCATACCCTGACCTTGTGTACATGCGTGCAGCCTGGCATGGGCTGGTCACCTGCTGGCTCCCACCCAGATGTAGTGTGGAAGGTGCTCATCTCTGCCCAGAAGGCCCACCTGCCCTGCAGGAGGGAGTAAGCTGGGATGAGGTAGGATCACAGATGGTGACTGGCTCCTGCAGTGTCCCCAAGGAATCTGTGTGGACAGCCTGTGTGAGCTACCAACAGGCAGCCATGATAATCCAATTCCCTCTGCTTCTTGGGCCCATACCCATAAACCCATCTGAGAAAAGGTTCAAATTTTTCAAAAGAACTTTATTAAGAAATAGAGGATATTTGAACTACACAGCCAATGGAATGCAAGAGTTCACAGCACAGAATAGATCCCCTGGCAACCCAGAGAAACAGGCTGGGCTGACGCTGTGGAGGGAAGATAGGCCCTCATTCATGGTCTCCAAACCAGTCTCTCTTGACCACTAAGCCAACCAACTCGAACTTTCTCTGGAGGCACCTTGGGTTGCCTTCCCAAAGCTCCCCAAACCTACCTCCTGATCTCTTTCTGCATAGTTCCTTCTCTGCCTGGTCCCCAAGATGTCTCATCCAGCGGCTTGGGTGAGGTCTTAGCTGACTTCACTGTGACGTCTCCACCCCTTCAATCATAGGAGCCTGTGGTCACCAGAAGACCCATTTTTGCTCCTGTTCTGGTGCATTTAACTAAACTACGTTCATGAGCCACCTGGGTGGCCTGGTTCTGCTACCTTTGATCAAGTTACGCATTTTCCCAACCCTGCATGGGCATTCAGTCTCTCTTTTGCTAAGAACATCTCCTTGAGTGCTCCCTCTGACAGTGCTCTGTCCCACCTAATACAAGATGGCACTATATTCTCCCCAGTACAGAAGTGTGCACCCCTGTTCCATCTCCCACTTAATCTATAGTGTAGTTCAAGTTCTCAGATTCCTTACCCAGAAGAGATGGCCAAACACTTTCATCCTGACCATTCGTACAGCAAAGTCTGCCCAGCTCAGGTCACCAACCTCGTCAATTTCCTCTGACAGTTTCTTACTTTTCTCTTGACTTCTGCCCCTTTGAGATTTTTATCTCTGTAGGTTTAGAAAACGACACTGCTCTATAGATACTAATAGTAAGATTACAGTGAGAGCTATTCCCTCCCAAATTATATTTTCTCTAAACTACCAAAAGATTGGGCCACTCTTGCCATTTTTATCTTTTGCTAAATGTCTAGGGTAATCAGTCCTTAATTAGTACAGTCTGATTCTCAGCTGGCTTTTAGGAATGGCATTGGATCCTAGCAAGCTGGCCATTGGTCCCTTCTGCTTCTGCGGTCACCACAGTGCTTTCCCACATGGCTTCTTCAAATAGCTGCTTAAGTGTAAAACACATCAGCATCCTCCCAAGGGGAAGACAGTTTGCAGGTAGCAGCTCCATCCAGAAGTTCCTCAGCTTCTGTGTCACAGTATCTGCACCTCACATTCCCATTCGGGCTTACATTGATAAGGGAATATTGAGTCAGTACAAGACAATTTCCCTTTTTTTCTAACCAATACCTTGGCATTGAGTTTAAGATGCACAAAATACTTCCCTACACTTCTCATCCCATCCCCACTGCAACCCCGTGAGGTGGGCATGGTGGACATTACAATCTCCATTTTACTGATGTACAAACAAAGGCAAGGGTATACCCAGCTATGAAGAGGAAGAGCTAGTGCTGAACCCAGGTCTCTGCTGCCTCGTTCTCCCCCCTTTTCAGCATGGGCCATGAAAGGCACTTTCTAGTTCCCCTTCTCTGTACCCAAATGGTATGGAGTCCACAAATAACCTGGACTGTCCCAATCAGGAAAAGAACAAACTAATTGTCATAATCCAATGTGGAGTAGAGTGTGTGTGTGTGTGTGTGTGTGTGTGTGTGTGTGGTTTGTTGTACACCAAAGAATTCTTCCTTCAGTGCTGAATAGTGCTTTCTGTGGGATTCACTAGGATTCACAGTTCACAGGTAAGGTGTTGAGAGTTTTACTTATAAATGTCGCCCCATCGTTCACATTTTGCCAGTGTCCCATGCCTTCCTACCTCCACTTCTTTATGAGGAAAATTTAGTATTTCCCTCCCTCTTCCAATGTCCCTGGGAAGCCACCTGGCTCCTTAAGCTCTCGAGCATTTGTGGGATTCAATTCCTGCTTTGCACACGGGGAGGGCAGCTTGGCTGGAGCCATCTTATTAGCCAGGTCCTCTCCCTGAAGTCCCTGTGCCTCTCTGGGGAGCTACTGTTCCACCCAGAGGTCATGTCTCTCAATTTCCTCCTCCACAAACACAGAGGCAGAATACTCCAGTCTCATCTCTGTCTTTGAGGCAGAGTTCAGCCTTGGGAGGCACACAGTGGCCTGTATCCACACTGCCCCCTACTGGAGACTTCCCACCAGCCAAAGTTTTTACATAGTTTAGTGGATTAAGGCATTTTGAGGGGAAACCTCTGGAGTTGGTCTTCTGTCTCATCCCTTTCTAGACATAAATTCATCTCACAGATGTTTATTGAGCACCTACAATGAGTGATCACTGTGGTAGCTCTTCAGATAGTGCTGCAACAAGGACAGACACTGCCTCAGCCTTCACACGACGTATACCAGTCGGTTCTATAGAGTTGGTCTGAGTAAGCTGGTGAACTCAGCAAGATCTCACCTGCATGTTGGACACTCCACAATCATCCTCTCACCTGCTGGGACCACCTGGCCTGTGCAGACCTTCCAGAGTGGTTCCCTGGCCCATCACCATGTCCAGACAGGCCCTGCTGAGCTGCGACCAGCTGGGATTCTCCTCCCTGGCTCCTGCCTCCTGTCTCAAAGGACAGTCTCCTTTGTTCTGACACATTCATTCTCAAATCCAGTAGCTATTCTTAAATATAATTTATACAGGTGTATTTTCTTGAAGTAAATATTCAAGCATATATGTTATGTCATGGATAATAATAACTGAAGTAGAAATGTGCATACATAATTAATAACATGAAGTAAATCAAACTCCCAGATCACTGACTATTTACAAAATCAGGACCTATTTCCACTTGGCGATTATTCAGTCATACTTTTACTTTGTTGCTGTTACTGTGTCATCATAATTCCAAAGTCTTCCCCCTCCCCCGCCGCTTTTTTCTCTTGCTTATGATTGCATCATCTAACTGTTTCTTCCAAATTGTCTTCATAGTTGTCATACATGAAGGTAGTAGCTCATTTCTCTAATAGACCACAGTCTACTTAGCTGTCACCCCACAGTTGAGCAGCTTCCAGTTAATAGTATACAGGGCAGCCATAGACATCTCTGTGTGCAAATATTTTTTTTTTCTATTGGATTATTTTCCCAGAACATATTCCCCAAAGTGAGATAAACATATTTTTATAATCATTTTTCTTTTTGTCAAGTATTGCCAAATTGTTCTCCATGAAACAGCTTTTTTTTATAGTCCCGGGAGTCTACATATTTCTCCAGAACATATTTTTTAAATTTATTTTTGACAAATGCAAGTGGTTTTACTACTTAAAAATTAAAAAAAAAAATTAGTTCTTGCCTTTGTTTCCTCCTGAGTGCATGGCCTGTTTGGTTCTTTGTCCCAATAGATCGCTCAGTCACTGTATATATTGGAGACTCAGATTTTCCTCATCAAATCAATTCTACGTAGTTTTCTTATCTTATTGGTTTTCTTTTTTTGGGGGTGGGGGTTTACAGGGGATTGAATCCAGGGACATTCTAATTCCGAGCTACATCCCCAACTTTTTTTACTTTTTAGTGTGAAAACAGGCTTTTGTTAAGTTGCTGAGATTCTGGCTAAATTGCTGAGAATGGCCTCGATCCTCTGATCCTCCTGTCTTAGCCTCCCAACTACCGGGATTACGGGAATATGCCACCATGCCTGGCTCTATTGGTTTTCTTTGAATCTTCATTATTCTTTGCTGTGCATACATTTTTAATTTTTCATCAAAGTTGTCCACCTGGACACTGATAACTTCCCCCATTATCTCAATAAATAAGAAACGTGCTCCCCAGAAAAGAATTTTCTTTTCTTTATCCCTAACGCCCAGCACTTTTCATCTGGACTTGCCCCAAATCCCTCTGGTTCCCATCAACACCCCATCGTCTGTGATCCCTACATTTCTTCTGCGTCCTCCCTGAATAGCCCCTGGTTAAACATGTCCCTGCAGCTGACTTGACCACCTTAAAAAAGGACCAGCAGCCCCAGCTCACTTCCGGCTGGCTCACCTCTGTGCATCCCGTGTCCCAACTGCTGACTTATCAGGTTTTCCCGCTGGCTTGGCACCACCCCAATCCCACCCTTGGCCTGTCGTGTTCCCCCTGCTATAGAGGCCTATGAAGGGTTGGACTCCTTCACCTGAGCGCTGCCAAGTGAATGCTAACATTTCTCAAGAGAAACATTGCTGAAAGACTAAAGGGAAACAAAATAAAACACTCCAAGGAAATGTAAAGAAAGCCTAAGGAAAATGTTGTTTCCTGGAAATTTTACATCCTACAGAGGTCTGGCCTCAGATTGTCGGGGATGGGCGCACAGAAGGCTCCCCCTTCTCCCCCCGGTTTTTCAGACACCAGCTCTGCCAGGTGGTTTTTCTGGTAGCCTACTTTTTTTTTTTTTTTGGTACTAGTGGTTGAACCAGTATTCTGAGGTATTCTACCTCTGAGCTATTCTACCCCAGCCCTATTTTATTTTTAGTTTGAAACAGGGTCTTACTAAGTTGCTAAGCCTGGCCTTAGACCTGTAATCCTCCTGTCTCAGCCTCCCATGTACCGGGATTACAGGCATGGGCTGACACGGCCTCTGCTCACTTGGGCTCACATCTGAGGAAGCCTCTGCTTCCTAGCTGTGGCTGGCAGAACATGTCATTGTCATTTACTTCCATTTCCAGATTGGGCCTCTTCGGACCCCACGTGCTTCGGTGCCAGTCTGACGGCAGCCATTCTTGGCCCTCTTCTACAGTTGCCCCGTCTCACCTGCCCTGTGTCCTTCCTGGCTGGAGGACGCTTGTGCTTCCCTCCCCAGGACTCTCCCTCAGCCTCTCCAACAGGAATGGTTTTGAAGAATGCAAACCAGGACACACTTACAAATCCTCGCAAATCTAAACCATGTAGTTGCCTACGAAAAAAAGCAAGAGGCTCTGTTGACTTCCCGAACTCTTCCCCACCCCCACCCTTGGTCCCCACGAATCAGAGCGGGGTTAGCAGTGTGGCATC